>JACCGJ010016495.1:0-67148 GCA_013407085.1 Atriophallophorus winterbourni | reverse complement strand
GTTTTGAGGATAGCTTACATTTTATATTTTCAGGATACTCTTTAACATTGGCCTAATATACAATCCGCAATTTTCAACTTCAGTTCCGCGGAGGTTAATTGATTAAGGCTATAGTTGTATATCTTTATTTTTTTTAAATCTCGGTTTTCTGAACTTTGCCAAGTTGTGAAACGATACTATCTGTACGATCAATTCTAATAATAAATAATAATAATAAATAACAAAAAGATCAGACTATTCAAAAACAACGTTCTGGGTGTGTTGCTGTATGCATCGTAATGCTGCAAATCGCCCGCTGCCAATGAGAGCAGAATGAATGTGTTTCAAACTAAGTGCTGAAAAAGGATTCTATGGATTTTTCGGCCACACCATTTTGAATGAAAAGCTCCTGATAAAAACTGTTCAGGATGTGGTATTCACCATAATCAAAAGATGAACGTGAAGATGGTTCGGTCATGTCTGCAGGATGGATCCCAGCTCGCATACGAGGGTAGCCATTCACTGGCTCCCGCAAGGTGTACGGAAAAGTAGACAGCTCTAGGATACTTGGCGCAGAATTTTGGAACGCGAACTACATGACCAAGGATTCACGGTGCAGACGGCAACGGAAGCAGCGGCAGACCGAAACCACTGCCGTGGTGTTGTCTTCGCCTCATGTGCTAGCCGGCACAAAGTGGACTGTGTGAGTAAGTGATATTTGTATATCTTAATTTTTTCAAATCTGTTTACTGAACTTCGTCAGGTTGTAAAACGCTACTACCTGTACAATCCATTCTGATAATAAAAAACTTTGCCTGATAAAATGTACTACCGAACAATCTGAATCCTCAGAGTTTTACCGGAACTATAATGATCGAGAATCGCTTCTCCGTTTAATAGGGAAATTAATTTTAAACTCTTATAGAACAATTATCACAGTCAATCAAAGCTTAATGTCGTTTTCGTTGATAACGTCTATACGATGTAGTCCCAATTAATCGCGGACAATCGGTAAAATGTTTTTCATGTCGCCAGCCGATTCTTGTTAAACTAAAATTCACACCTCGATAAAAACGTATCAATCATTAACCCGGCACGATTCACGATCGTCAAATAAACGCCGGTTAGTCAAGTGCTGTGACAATGATAACATTTGCCAAGCGATTCCGTAGCATCCGGTTTTAGATTGAGTCCTAATTACGATTGACTAGTTTGACAAATCACGATTTATTTCATATTTGTTGAAAGCTGCTGATATTGTCTATCTGCTTTTGGCCTAAACGAATAGGTTATTGTGTTAAACCGTGTCTGATGTATATTCGCAAGAAAAAATAAACCTTTTGTTGGTTTCATTACGCCATCATTCGATTTGAGCTCAAATGTGTTGCGGGTATTCAGCCAAATGGTTGTGGTATTCTGAATATGAATTTAGAGAACGTGATCATGATACTTACGTGTTAAACATTGACTAATCTAAACCAACCGCTTAAACATTAATTCAGTTAATGCTCCTCTCGCTCCTCGCGTGGAAACCCTGCTAAATGTCTCATCCCTAATTCCAACCCTGACTGTTTTTATTCCGTTTGTCATGTGTGTGTAACAGTTTGAGACCTATTTCACGGTAACCTGAATTAAAGATCATCATGGTAAAATGAGATACAGTGCCCCGATGCAAACGAACGGTTGGCATTGCACATTAATCGTGCGGTAATCTATTTATTTTGATTTATCCATCTGATTAGTCTATACTGCATGTGCTAGTATCAACCTTATGTTTGAACCCAAGGGGGGAGTTACTTCCATTCACTAAAGACGAGCGTCTTTTTTGAATTTTAGAGTCTGGAGCGGAAAAATATGAGTATTGTCGACGGTGGATGTTGAAAACTGCAAAACAACATCAGCAGTATCAACAAACTGATTCAGCTGCCACGTTCAACTGATCATCAGAAAACAACGAAAAATCCTACCCAAGATGAAGGGATGTTGCTTCTGCTTATGCTGATATCCGATAAAATTTCTGCGTGCGGACGGAAAGCATAACATTAGCGTTTGGAGGTTAGATTGTGTGTGATCAATTACAGCTGCAGCTGCAGCAAACCGCATGGTCACTAATAATCACATCTGTTAGCTGGGTTTGTGTTTTTAAGCAATTTATATTGAAAAGCGTGTTTTGACGTTAGATCTAGAATTTCCGAACAGCGTAGTAGCAACAACTCATCTATTCAAAGCCTCGATGTAATTTTAAATCCTCCTAAGCCACTACCGATATAATGGACTAAACGCATATGTTAGAATGGGAAAAATAACGATTTTTGTCATATGGAGTATAGCTCATAACATCCTAATTTTGAATATACCACCCTGCTGAACAAGTCAAAAGATTTTTCAGAAAATATCTCATAAAACTGTTCGCTTACACTTGTCTTGAAGCTTGCTCTAGGCGAACATCGTGGAACCTACGCCTGATTAAAATCTTTGTTTACGGACAGTGAAAATGATACTCAAAAAAAAGAAGGGTCGACTCATCGCGCGGTCGGACCATTAGCTACAGACAAGATCAGTCATTGTGAAATTTGAACCTTTGAGTAAATATATATACAAATGCTCAGTGTTTAATTAACAAATAAGCTATGTGAGCTTTGTGATCTACTTTTACCGGATTTGGTTGCAGTTACAGAGACTTGGTTCCAGCCCTGCTTGACTGATATTGATCTGTTGATTCCCAAAATGTCACTAATTCGCCGCGATCGCCATCAAATATCCGGTGGTGTAGTTACAGTCTATTGTCACAAAATTCCAGCACAGTGTAACCTCATCGATCATCCTAACCTCAGCCTTCCTGATAAGATGTGGTGTTCAGTAAAGCTATCAATGGAGATGAAAGTAGGATCGGCAGTATTTACCGCTCGCCATAATCCGATAGCTCATTTAGTGATAAGCTAATTGAATCCTTGCAACACATTACAAGCGATTGCTGATCATTAGCGAGTTTTAATATCCTGCATCTGAGATGAGGAATCCCGACATTCGTTTGAAAATAAATTCATGGTGGTTATAGAAATTGCTCCACTACACAACCACGTTAACCAACCATTTTGTAGTCGAAGGCTTGACTAAACTTCAATTCTTTTCATTGTCTCAACGCCTCAGGCAAACGCGGTATAGAATATAAAATACCTGGCACCCGTGCGAAAGGGTGATCATGCAGTGCTTTGGTTTGATTATATATGAAGTGCGGAACGATTGCGAGCAGACGAAATTTTTGAGGAAAATACAATTTGAATCCTCAAATATCATTCTCCGGGATGCACAGAGGCATGTGTTTGATTCAGTGGATTCTGTCTCATATTGTAATATTTTTCTATATTTTCTGAATTCATAGATTGACGAGAACCCGATTTTTGTACCACAAAAATGTAACTACAACAACCGGTTTGCTACTCAATGTATAACTATGAGATGATTGGCTGTTGAGCAAATGTCTTGGGTAAATCATAAGAAGTTTGCTACGGAACAACTGAGAAGCGATTCTGTAACATACGGAATCACATCAAGACTCTCGTAAGAGTAGATCGCATGTAATAGTAAATGAACGATCAAAGATCAAACCAGGAGTATTCTGTGTACTGACCCACACTACCATGTATACTGCAGATGCTTCAGCAACGTTTTACTTTTTGTCATTAATCACAAGCGTTGTATCTCATATCAAGTTTCGAAGAATTCGCCACGTTTCGAATTACTAAGTTAAATGACTATCAACGAATACATGGTCTGGCTGGAATTTTGTCAACTAAACGAAAAGAAGTCCCCAGGCGCAGACAAAATTACCCTCGCCATACTTCGCTGGTGTCGCGTTGCTTTGACTGCTCCTCCCACTCGTATATTCAATCTCACCTCACATGAGAGAAACATACTACCGCAATTTAAATCGGGAATGATAAATCCTATTTTTGAAGGCGGTAGCCGTATAGACAGAGCAAAATATAGACCGGTAACGTTCATTTCGGTGATCTCTTAAATAATGGAACAAATTGTGACTGCACGCATAAGAGATCATTTTGAAAACCAAATTATTTTTACCGCACAATAACAGGGTTATCAAAGAGGTCTCTGCTGTTTATTTAACCTTCTTACAACGTTTAACGATTTCTTCAATGCACTAGACGAAAATGAGGCTATGCATGCATGCTACATCGACATTTCAAAAGCTTTCGATTGTGTTAAACATGACATCTCAAATAAAAAGCGCGAATCTCCTGACATAACGGATATATTGCTTAATTGGATAAGGGGTTATCTTACTGATATAACGTCCAAGTTATCTAGAAAAATAGACGTCACGAGTGCAGTTCCGCATGTGTCATTGCTTGGAGCTCTCCGTTTTTGGTGTACATGAACTATAGCAGAGGATATTCGATGCAATGTGTTACTATTTGTCAATCATATTGAAATGTGGAAACGTGTCAGGTCTGATAATGACTGCCTAGCATTACAACGAGACCTTTGCACCATATTTCGTTGGTCATAGTTTATTGAGTTAACATTTGACCTGGTGAAATGTGAAACGCTGAGGGTTGGAAACTATTTAAACCACTCGTATCAGGTTGGTACGCATAATTTCGGCTGGACCACCGCAGAAAATGATCTTGGTATCTGAGAGTCGTTCAACCTTATTCCTGAAAATCATTGCCGGATAATGTACAATAAATCTTGCCGTATCTTAAGTCTCCTAAAAATAATATTCCGGATTCTTACATCCGGAACCCTACTTTGAGTGATTAACACGTATATACGTCCTGTTATGGAATATTTGTTCCTAGCCTGGGCACCATGGCTGATAGAGGATTTCGAACTACTCGACATGATTTATCATCGTGCTACAAAAATGTTCGATAACACAAACTGAGTCTGTTTTGCGGACGATGCAGCATTTATTGTTCACTCCCAAGAGCACCTTCAGTCTCTAATGGACTGTTTTTCGTCGGCATGCAAAAAGTTGGGCTAACATTCAGCATGAGCGAGACATAAGTACTTTTTCAGAGACTGCATCGCCTCACATTATAACTGTTGGAAACTGTCAGCTTGAATAAGTATATCAGTTCACATAACTTGGTTAAGCCATTGCAGATAACCTCTCGCTAGACACGTATATTGATAAGCGGTTTGGCAGAGCAGCTGCCAATCTATCATATATGAATTCTCGAGTTTTGGGTTACCGCAAGCTGACTGTAGAGACAACGATGAAGGTATACAGCGCGTGCGGACTAAATGCTTCCTGTACGGCAGTAAAACCTGGACAACCCACGCAAGACACGAACGGAAGCAGAATGTTTTCTATCTACGAAGCATCCGTCGTATCTTGAACATATCGTGGATGGACAAAGTGACTAATGCTGAAATGCTCTCAAAAGCTGCTCTACAGAGCATGTACACTCTATTGCGACAGCGCAGCCTCCGCTGGCTTAGTCATGTCTACAGAATGGAAAAATGTCGTATTTCGAAAGACCTACTCTGTAGTGAGTTGCAATTAGGAAGTTGACCATTGGGAAGACCGCACTGGCGGTACAAAGACGTTTGCAAAAGAGATATGAAAGCTCCTTCCATTGAATCGGTAAGTTGGGAAAAACTTGCTATTGACCGCTAACATTGGGGGCATTGTGGAAAGCGTCGTCTGCAAGCTGTGGAGGAGCAATTACAGCTCTTGGCAGCTGAACTCAAATCATGCCGCCGGCGTGCAACTGACGCAATACAACCGAGTTCTGACTTTCGTTGCCAGCGCTGCGGGAGAAATTGTTTTTCACCCGAATCGGACTGTTCAGTCATTCCAAAAGCTGCAAAACCTGAATATTCACGCGATTGTGATGTACATCCATGGTCGACATCGACCGAAGAAGGCCAACAACAACAACAAAATTTGTCTCCCGGTACGAAAATTTGGTTTTTTGAAGAGCGAATGTTAAATCTGAACCTACACGATTTTAGCCAACGACGGAGACATAGTGACCTCATGATGACATTCAAAATCTTGCATACTGGAGACTATCCCCTTAAACACTTGCTAAATCACAATAAGCTTACCCGAACACAAACGCATTCGAAGGCTTCAGCCATTCGGCATTAACGATTGTATATTCGTCATTTTTTTCGTTAGGAAGTTGTTAAACTTGGAACCTTTTATTTAAGAAACATCACGCCCGGTATCTGTTGAAGTTTTCGCTTCCAAACTCGATGCCTTTTTGAAGAACCATGCGGTATGTGACTCTGTCTATTGATTTTAAAGATATTGAATATTTTTTAATTATATATTTCATATACCATTAAACTTCCTGAGATCAGAGTTCTGTGTTCTGACACGACTAAAGCCGGACTTATAAAGCTGATCAACATAGTTACTATACGATGAATTACCAAGCAGACCTCTTACACGAATCGCAGTCTAATCAATCATTTTTAAATCAGCAATTTTGTGTGGCATTCGCATGTAGCCATAAAATCTATACAACCCAAACCAACACGACAACAAAGCAACGCAACCTACATCCAGGTAGAGTAATCTACCTGTTTTTATGTGTTGGTCAGGGTAGACGAATTACCTAAATCACTCGATTCTCTATTCGACAGTACTTCCGAAGTCCTACAAATATCATCTAGAACACTCCATCATTGACATCAAGGGTAGAGAGGATGGATTGGTGCATAGATAAAGCCAGCGTTCATTAAAAATAGATATAGACTGCTCAACTAATAAACTTAAATAAAACAAGGCAGTCAAGCATTGAATAACAAAAAACACCGATGTGGATAAAAACAAGATTAGTTCGCCAGGATAATTTTCTCGTATGCTTGCCATACGCATGAACTTAAATGATCTCGAATTTAGCCCACTTTTCTATTCTGTTCCAGGATATGATTAGGACGATATCAATATTCATCCATTGGACGGCGTTCACCAATTTAATGGAATTAATTTCGCGAACGAGCAATCAATGCAGTAGTTTATAAACGTGAGGACTCTGGAAATTCAAATAAAGGCATAAACTTGGAAATGATTAAAATAAAAGGTGCATCAATCTTAATCATCCTGGAAACAGGACAACTATTTTTCCGTGAAGAATACCCTCAAATAAAATCGGAGTAAACGTCAGTGCTGTGCTATTTTCACTTTTCCGCCCCTAAACTCTGGATAGCTAATTTTCAGTGATGAAGATAACGGTTGATATCTACGTTGTCGGCATCAGAGCCGCTTTTAACCGACAGAAATTCTGAACGCTTGCTTGCCATATCAACTATTCACATTTTTGTGCCGACTGAATCAAAATAAACTAACTAACTGGACAGCCTTTCATTGACGTTTGATTATAACACGCAAGCTCTGATAGATTATTGATATTAGCCTTAACAAAAACGTTATTATATTGCACTTAACATACCATAATACATGTTTTAGTTAATTTTAGCTTTCTCTTCATTTGTTCATTGTAGAGTTTATAACCCAAATCGATTAAAATGAATTCAGTTCCATCAGATTATAGTGAGATTGTTTTCTAGAATACATTCGAATATCCACGTTTATAATTCGTCTGCATGTTATACTTTCAGGACCTGAAACTATACATACTAAAACTAATCTGTTGAACGTTACTTCAATATATTCCCATAGAAGGATCCACCATATATCTTTCAATGAATTAATACATATCACGAGAACACTCGAACCATAGTGTGAATTTTGTATTGCACATCCACCTGAAATTAATCTAATTGAATATCTTATCACATGTTTTCGGTTCATATACTGTATCTCACCCTACGCTACGACGCACGAGTTAAAACATACAAAACAGAACAAACAACAATAGCAAAACTGCAATAGTTCAGTTTTTGGAAAGTATAATTCGGAACGTTATTAGCGAAACATTCTTCCGCACAAATTTAATTGCAATAATTTAAGGTCCGTCAAAAAAACGTTTGGCAGTAAATTGACTAACAGAACAAACCCAAAGGTTGCAGAGTTGCAGTGAGCAAATCTTGATTCAGCACTCGTTCGACTCTCTGTCACTAAGTCGTCAATATGTCTCGTTTATTGCGCGCTGTCAACGCATATTCTTCTAGATTTTCCGTTGGTGAGCCTGATTTATTTGGGGCAGGGATGTATTGAGATGACGTTGACTTATTGTTGGAAATCGCGAGGATTCTAATCTGTTATAGCGTATCCGAAACAGCAGTCCTGTTTACTGAAAACCCTGACTAAATTCCATACAACCGATCGAGAATGTGTTCAACTTTATGATGTTTCTAGCGTTATTAAAAACTGTGTTTGGATCTCTAAAGCATTATATAGACTCACGACCGCAGTGTACATATTCGATGTCTTCAAACAAGTGTGATCGCTTTCGCAATGCATTGTTCGTTCAAAACAAATAATTTACCTCAAATCCGAAGTATTTATCCTACCATCCTTATTTTAAGACGAGAATGTATACATGGAAATATTTTTATTGATATATATTGTGAACGTTTGTTTGTTATAAATATTGATTGTAGATTGTTTGTAACTCGAAGACTCCTACAAACATACATCACATATTTGCATTTCGAACACTACTAACGTATACTTTATAATTTTAAAGATGGAAGATTTATTGTGGAGAAATTCATTTCGTTTTGAAACGACTAGGTTTTTGAATTAAAAAATTATAAAAATAAATATCTAACAATTATGAAAAAGACCTTATTAATGCAGTGTGACAGATGAATAGTTTGTTAAAAGGGATGACAATATCTAAAAGATAAAATAGCATTATATTAAACGATAGATTCAATTGATGTTAAAGAAGTTTAGTTCAGTTAGCGAATTGAAGAGAAATACAAATGGGGAAAATCCCAGTGTTCTTTTCGAGATTATAATTACTTGGGAGTTCGAAATTTTCCAATAAGTGGGGAAGAGTCGTATGATGTTTATGTGCGATGGTAAGATCCTTCACAGTCCATTCTCTGTTTGTCTCATGTACTCTAATTATAAGAATGTTTGAACATTGCGATTTGTTTTTTATTCTATTCTCATTTCTCATCCTCACAATTATTCAACGCGTTCTTCATACAATAAAAGTAAACCTCAATTTCGAAAGAAACTGGAATCTGAACAATTTGTGATTGGAAAACCTCTTCTTCTCTTGTGCGATTATTCAATGTTTGCTGGAAAAGCTTCCACGCAAATCGATTGGTTTAAAGATGGACTTCAAATAACCAGTTCGTCTTCAACAACAATCAAGTCGGATGGAAAGTTTCGCTACATATATCAACTGATAAGTTTTGATTTGAAAAATGTGGAACCATGTTTGTGAAAGATCCAATAGTCCTTTGTCTGAAAACATAGGTTGAAAACAATTGGTTAGAGCAGATTACTGACGAGTTTTACTTATGAAACAGGAGCTTAGTATGATCAACTTTATTTGTCAGAACGGATAACGCCATTAGCTAGCACGTTCCGTTTTCTGACTACCTTCCTTGGCCCTAAGTAATACGATACCGGAAAACTGATCTAACCGATTGTTTTTTCAATTATTTCTTTATAATTTCGATTGATTTATAACAAATACATTCATTGATGCATCAATTGAACACCAGTTTGGTTAGAGATATCCGAAGAACGCGAACAGAAAATACAGAATATCAACTTCAACATAAAGTCTTATCAATTGACGATACCCTTCCAAGAGTGTATTTTATAACGTTTCCCGTTTATGTCGATTGTTGAATGAATTCACGCGGTTCAACATAATAATCAGATTACAGACAAATCCTCAATCTCTTTTTGCTTCAGAGGTTACCGCATTGGTTGCGCAGCATATTCTATTCTCTTTTTATACGAAAGACTGTGAAAAGGTCACAATTTTTTATGTTCTGTATCAATTCGGGAAGTAAGTTGGCTTAATTCCCTAAAGCCAAATTGCTTCAAAGTTCAATTTACGTACTATCCGAAGAAGCGCGACAAATTCTAACTGCCACATCTTCAAAATCTTAAATTAAATTATCGGCGAAGTAATTATAAGACAAGCTATTTATGAACGATTGAACACATTAACAGTTAAATCAAAATCAAATGATTATTTAACATCTCTTATAACAACGTTTCATGTGATTCCGATTATAATTAATTACATAAAATGTATTCAAACAAACATTTTATTTCATATTTTAGGGCATTCTTGAAGATACAAAATGTCACTAATGAACTTGTCTATTATATTCTATTAAACAACGAGTTTGTCAAACACATATAAATCGTTCAAAGTATTAAAATTAAATAATAATAATTTTCTTATCTTTTTAAAGTTACTCTAGCTGTGAAATATATTCGAAAGGACGTCGTTTATGATTCAATGGTGATTATCGAACCACCAATGACGGACGATACACAACGCCGAGATCGCTTACAGTGGAGACGTACCTTCAGTTATCTCTGCATACAGATCATCCGTTGTTGCGTTAGAAGTTCAACGTGCTGAACTGCATTGCAGTATTTAATATGACCGTGAACCAACTTATATTAGGCAAACAGTCATCGGCGTTGCTGAAACGGATGAACGCTACGTTATACAGGTGAATTGATAATGCATCGTGCAAACGGTTTCCGCAAATCAATTTAAGCTTAGACAAAGAGATTTTCATTTGAAAGTTAAATCACGTAATTATTGATTATTATATTAAATAACTATTAATAACAAGGTCGTCATGCAATGTGATATCCAAATGTAAGCCTTACTGATAATATTACTGGATGTTCTGCGCGAAATACATCACATATAATTATTTGGATAGTTCATTACATACAAATAGTATGATTAAAGCGCAATTACATTCCCTATGTGACAGGCAATTTCAGTTTCCAGAAATAGATGTACATTACAACCATATGATGGCTTTATACTCCGAAGCTTTCAGAATAACTCAAATGTCCGGTCCTTTTTTGGCAAACTCTCTGGCTGAACTCACAGCGATTTGCAGTACTCGGTCAATCGGCGTCTGTTTAAAACCCGCGAAGTCACCTACGTCGGGTAACCCAAAGCTGTGTTTGCTATTTTCCAGGTTTTCACAAATCCTTCTACCTCATATTTGCCGAAAAAGCATACACATCTATTTTGAATAACGTTGTTCAAAATTAAAGTAACTTATTTAATAGAACTGATTAAACAACATCCTCATTTGTTTCCAATAGACCACACTAAATCTTGGAAAAAAGTATACATATGCTTAGCCAAAAACAGTAAAGGATAATTTGAATCCAGAGATGCAATTGAGGTTTGCCGATACCCAGGGCTCTCAAAGATGGTTTGCCATGACATAATAAACAGTCACAGGTATCCACCATGCAGTGATACCTTCTCCAGGAACATATGAAGTACACTGTGCGAAATCTTCGGATATTTGTGCCACAATTATATGATAGGTAAAATAAAATCTGGTGGTGCAGAAAATTTAAATATAAAAAAGTTTGTTTGTAAATTAAAACTGCTCACTTGAATGTATTTCGATCACATACAACCACGGATAATTTCTAGCTGTATGCACTCTTTATGTTAGTATTGTAAGATTAGGATCCGCATTCATCTGGAACAGTGGAAAAATAAACAACGATTTTCGCTTCTGTGTCCAAGTCTCAGATTGTTTTGAAATGCATTATTTTGTTATAATTTAATCTGAATATGTATTGGTGGATTATACATATTTGAAAACATGTAACGCATTTATAATTATGTAATATTTAATGCATTAATTGTAGATGTTAGCATCGCATCAACGCCTCACAACTGTTTGCATTTAATTCGAAAAATCGAATGTTACCTATATTCTTTTATTTTAATTTCCATAAGTAGAATTTACTGCGTATGATCAAGTTGTAAACTAGGCCGTATTGATCAGCATGTTACATTGTTATCATAAAAGCTCCATTTGATCTAACTCAGCGATGTACGCATAAAACGAATGTAAAATCTGTGATTGTCATTTGCACGGAATGCTGCACTGATTGTTGGAAAATGCAAATATGGTATCGGTCTCGATAGGTTCCTTAGGCGGCTTGTTCCAGGAGCTTATAACTCTTTTACTGAAGACGTTTTGGTTGAGATTGAGGCGGTTCTGTTTATTAGCGAGCGTCAAAGTATTCATTCTAATTAAAGTGTTGATCACCTGATATAACAGGTTTGGACAACACTCGTCGCCTGTGAAAATCTCGATTTTGCATGTTTATATTATGTACCCCATAGACAACGAAGTGAAAAATAATCTTGAATGAATTAAACGTTTCTCGCAGGTATTCCTAGTAATACCTTCAACCATTTGGTAGCTAGAAGTTGAATTTCCTTGAGAAGTGATATGTCTTTTTGGGAGAAATAGCTATAAGCTTCAACACATTATTGTTAATGCGGACTTAAAATCGCCGTATATATGGGAATAAACAATTCCGGCGTTCTTAATGTCAAAATAGATTTTGAACCTAAAGATTGCTAATTCAGCTTTTTGTACAGCTGATGCACATTGCGTCGCTCATTTTAAATAAGCTGTTACGACGCTAAACCCTCTTAATATATTTGAAATCGATCTTACCGCTTCTTGCTGTTACAGTATTTTTCCGATTGCTGTAGTCAACAGATGATATTTACTATTGTTCAGAGGATATCCTAACCATGTTATCATTTCGTGACCTTTTCAATATCTCTCAACAGATAATCCTGATCACTGAATGCGATGAAATCGAGATCAACAGCAAACATGTAGCACAGATATGAGAAATAGGACGTTTTATAATCGATAAAGATCAGAAAAAGTATTGGGCTTCGTACTAAACTCCGGGAGAACCCGAAAGTAACGTTTGCGAATTCAGAAGTAGTATCGCCTATGCGGACCTGAAAGGATCTATCATGAACGACAATGCTCAATTGCATTCATTTGTTTGGCGCACACACAGATATCCAAAACTTGTGAACCAGTTAACTCGATTGGTTTCAAACATCTTTCATCATATTTCCATGCAAATAAAATCAGTTTTGCAATAGCTCACATATTGAATCCAACATTGTGGTCAAACGTTTACTTGAAAACCACCGGATCGTTTGTATTAATTATGCATATCAATATTAATTATCATATTAAAAGATTGCGCTATTGCGAATCATTAAAATATCGTTAGGATGTTAGCATAAGTTCAACGTAAATCCTAAGCTTCAAATTCTTATTGGCATAATTTATTTCAAACATTATATATAATTCCACAGTAATTCCATTTTTTTAAGTTCGATGGACTCCTTGTTTCACCGACGTTCAACAATTTCATGCAATGAATTTCGCAAACGTGGAATCAATACAAGTCAACGTTAATCAATGTAAGAACCCCGAAAACGCTAATATTGGTTTACGGTTGGAGATAAATATGATCAAATGTGCGTCAATATTGAAATATCATTCACTTGGCGCACATTACGACAAAGTCGTAAACACAGAATTGTTCATTAAAATTTGCATATTGTATAAAAAATTGCGATATGTGTGTCGTATTTCGTGGATTTTCGTTTCGTTTTAAAACTGGAAATTCTGATAACATGTTAAATAAAATGTTTCTTCAAATACGTTATAATCAATTATTCAAATCGGCATCACGGAACGCTTTGCTTAGAAAACAAATGGAACACGGTTGTAACAGATGTCATATAATAATTTTATTTTGATTTTAATATACACTTCTATAAGCGTTCGGAATTATATATCGTATTATGTATTTGCCAATAATTTCATCTTACGATTTGAAGATTTACCTTTAAGAATCAACGGAGCTACTTCTAACAGCATGCAAATTTAGCTTCTACACAATTTAACTTTAAGCAATTAATCCAACAATAACATTACCAAAATCAGGAAACCTCCAATTAACAATTAGCACATTTTATAAATGCCAGTTTTGATAATAAATTCCGTATAATAAGAATAGAATATGCTGCGCAAACAATGAATTAACCTCTGAAGCATAAAGCTAAGGGCATTTGTCTGTAATCTGAATATGATGCTATACCAGGTAAATTCAGTACACAAGCGACATAGACGAGACGTTTCGGTAGTCCAAGTGTAGTTGTCACAACATGGAACGTGCTACTTAATGTCGTTGTCTGTTATGACTAATAACTTTGATGTGACTATGGTTCTGATTCATATGTATAATTCATTACATAAACCTAGTTTAACAAATTGTTCTGAAATTATATTATCAGAAAAATGACAACTCGATTGCTAACATACTTGTTACAACATTTTGCGAGTCCAAATTAATGAGTTGTTATATCTAGCGAACCTTTCCTTTCGACATGATTCTCGTTGAAGACGAACTGGTGTTTTGAATTCCGTCTTTGAACCAAACGAATTAAATGCAAGAATTCGCAGCAATATTTGTGTAATCGCACGAGAGAAGAAGAGTTTTTCCAATCAAAAATTGTTCAGATTGCAGTTTCTTTTGAAATTGAAGTTTACCTTAATTATATGAAAAACGTGTTGAATGGTGTTGAGGATTGGGAATGAAACTCAAACAAACAATTCTCAATGTTTAATAGTTTTCATATTTTGAGTACATGAAAGAAAAAAACAATGGACTGTGATACGATCTTACGCTTGCACAAAAAACACTGGAATTTGTTCGGTGTGTATTCATAATTTCAAAAACTAAACTACTTTAACATTATTTAAATATATGCTTTATTATTATGTTTTTGTATCATTTGGATATTACCATCTCTTTTTGCAAGTCATCTATCTGTCACACTTCAATATTAAAATACTATTCATAAATGTTCGGGTTTTAATTTTTTTATTTTTAATTCAAAAACGTAGTCGATATACAGCTGAATAAAAAATATTCAATCTTTCAAATTTATAAACTAAAATTTATAAAGTAAAATGTTGTTGGTTTCAAAATTGAAATGTGTGATTCATGGTTGCAAGAATGTTTGTGTTGCAAACAAGCCAAAATTAATATTTATAACAAAAACGTTCACAATAAAGATCAATAAAAATCGATTCATCTATACACTCTCGTCTGTAGACGAGGATAATAGGAGAAATACTTCGGATTAGAGGTACAATTGTGTGTTTTGAACAAAACATGCATGAAGTTCTGCGAAACGCGATGGTATTTGTTTGAAGACTTCAAATATGTATAACGTTTTTGAGAACCAAACACATTATTCAAGCATGTTAGTAAAATCAGACAGATTCAAAAATTTTGTCGTCGATTTTATTTAATTTCGCTTGGGGATTTTGATAAACGAGACTGCTATTCTAATTACACATGTAAATAATAAAAATCAAAATGGAATGTACCATACTACATTTGAAAGCCGAAAACTAATTTTCATGCCATCCTTTACCTCGATAGCAAACAAAGATTCTCTCATTTTTGCGACTACTCATCAGTAACACGTCCTTCAAAAGTTTCGCAAAGTTTATCACAACGGCACACATTGGAATCACTGGACTAGATAATGATTCATAGAATGCAAATTATCATCGTGTAAATGTACCCCGTGTGGTATTTACAGTTTTTGTCACTGTAATGACTAAAACATTTAAAATGACCTATTATCTCAGAATATACCGCGATGCATTCTTTCCACAATGCTAATTCATAGTCATGCTCCATTATATTATTCTAAAGATAACCTCCAGATTTACAATTTGCATATTTCCAAATATGTTTTCTGTGTATTTCTTGTAATTATACTCACTTTTAAAATATCCAGTCGGATCGTGCTAGCGGATTCAGCGTTTGACCACGAGGGTAGTTCATTTGATTGGGTGATTGCAAGGCAAAAATCGAGAAGTTTTCGTCAACCAACACAGTCTGTATATTTTCAGAATGTTCCACAATGAGATTCACGAATTGTATTGCTGCATCGTATTTAGCCTCCTGAATTGTGTGTACATTACCTCCAAGTGGTGATCGTATACCGAGACCGCTGATCTCACAATTCGACGATAGGCTGCACTTCAGTGCATCGCGATTATTGATAACAATAGGTTTTGCTGCAAGTAATGTGCAGAAACGTTTTTGTCAGTAAATATGTAAATATCATCATGTTATTTCATTAAAAATCATCAGGTTTTGCGTTGGAATGAAGTGAATGAAATATGTATCAATTAATATTTCAATGTCGTCTAATGATTTACCAAATTGAAAACTAGGGTAATAAAATTGAAACACCAGTTAGGTGATACAAATTGACACTACGCTGACGGCATATCAACGAATTTCCCCAGGAGCATGGATCTGTGTACATATACCCCCTAATTCAAACGACATAATGAGTAATGAAAATATTCTTTCAAAATAATCCTAATCTTCAATCCTGGTTCTAGTCAGTATTTTATATTCATACGAACAAATCACCTAAATGCTTCGCTGATGTTGCTTTTATAATTGCGCGGGTATTGAAATAAACTTACCAACATTCTTATTAGTTTGACCATAAATCCCGACCTGAGTGATCATGAAACCCGGAAGGCGAAATCCATGCTCTAAATTTTATTCATCTATGTAACTGTAGAAAGTGTATCAGCGTTTATATCGGAACCATTTCACACACACTGACAAATTTCTCGAAGCAATGGTTGACCCTTTAGGGTGCAACATTCCATCGTCAAGGCCAACTAAGACATACGTGTGAATAAAATCTTGCTTAACTTAATTTTGATGCTCAGTAAAAATTGATTATAACAACAAAATATAAAATTCCACAACAATCATTTAGCATCAATCGATAGCACATTACCTCGTGGAAGTAAAAACTCACAAAGTGTGTATAGTGGCGGATTATTGAGGGCAATTTTCTTGGAAAGCAGTATCAAAATAAGCAGGTGAAAAATTGAACAAAAAATTGGTGGAATCCATCCTGTTAAATGTTTAGTTTGTCAATTAGACAAGCGGACAAAAAACACTAGGCTCTGTCTCGTTTTTTCTGATCGTCTCTTCAATATTTATCGGATTATAACATATTTGCTGCACAGAAGAAAAACACGTTGATGTTTCGTATTTCGGATACAGTTTCTCGTAAAATGCATGCGAGGAACGTTAAACAATTTTTCGACGCATATATATATATATATATATATATATATATATATATATATATATATATATACTATAATACTATACTATAATATACGATAATACTATAATAATACTATACTACTATACTATAATAATACTATAATATAATACTATACTATAATACTATAATATATATATACTGGAAAGAGATCAACATTCTGCATAATCTGACTTTTCTCTCACCTTAGTATCTTGAAGTTAAAACTGAGAAATTCAAAATTCTTTTGTTCATTACCTGGCTCGATATTCGGTTGATCTTACAATAGTTATTCTCGATTTGAGGAAGCAACTGACATTATATTAACTGAAGTGGGATCACCCTTATTTGACATGTCTTTTAAAACAAATGTACATTTTATTAAGTGTGGTCGAATTAATTGTATCGCTGAAAATTCGTGTACTCAAATAAACCCATTTTTCCTCCTCTGCAGCATCTTATATATAGTTTATTTCTAGCTTTTTAAATCTGTACATCTACATCATCTTCATATTATCAAAATCTAGCGATCAACATAATGTTGACTGTACGACAAATATTCTTGCCCCTTTAATTTGGAGAGAATCACATAAAAACGATACCATGACTCAAAACGCCTTACGGCAAAAGTGCAGAAGATGCACGAAAGGTACATTACAAAAGCGCGTGTTGTGGTGAGTCATCTCTGCTCAGGCAAAATGCATGATATCAGCGATAAGACATTGACGCATGAAATGATAAATATAATCGAAATGCAAATTTGACGTGGCCCATGTGACTAAGCAACTGTGGACAACCAACTAGGATCTGAGCTTAATGGCGCGAATTGTCTCAACTAAAGCGTATTTTTAAAAATTGAAACTAAACCGCGTTTGCTTGTTAGACAATCGCACGAAACCAGCCTCATCTAAACTTAAACAAGCAATAAATGTTGGCTATATATTAGCCTATAACACATCTATCACGGTTCATAGGAGAAGGTGAAACAATAAAGAAGATAATGACTCAACAAATGCCAGTTTCCGAAGCCAGCACGGAAACCCGGCAAAACACCCAAATCCTACCAAACCAAATGCTCTAGACTTTTCGGTTCCCCGTGCTGACCCTAAAGCACATATGGCTATCAGAAAAAATACAATTGTACGAAATACACAATCTTTAAACAATTATTCAGCCACTCGGTTCCACGAGTTGCTTGTAATCTGCACAAATAGAAAAGATCCGGATGCACCACTATTTGAGGAACGATTGCAGCACGATTCTAGCGTATAATGAAAATACATCATGTTATGCCCACGTCATTTAACCGGCTTACTATAAAACGTGATTATTCACACCAAGCTTGAAGTAACAGTAGATCATGGAAGATATCTAAACGGAATATGGCTAAACGCATACATGTGACGAAGTAACTCAGAAACACCTTGCCGTGTCCACCACGATAATTAATGGTGCAAGGATTAAGGATAAAACCGCAGGTCCTGAAAACCATTTCTCCCGTAGTCGTTTCATACCTGAGATTCGAGAAATAATTAATGATTTTCACGGCACCGTAAGTAGTGAATATTCCTAGCAGAAATCATTAAGATTTTCCAGGAAATTGTGGTTTATATTTTCCATTTAGCACGAACTTCGAAGTTGATTGAAGTGCGTTTAAATGTGATTATTCTTAACAGCGCACCAGATGTCACACAACATGGGTTATTCTTTCTGGTCACTGCGTCGAAGTACGAGACAATTAACGAGTTCAAAATATATCAGTCAACAATGAAAACATTGTGATGCATATGTAGGCGAAGAGGTTTACTGACATGATTAAGTGAATACCGCTCCATCAGAAATCATTTGAGATCCAAATGAAAACCTGATACAATTTCCGATTCCGTCACTCAAGCAATATCGACACAAACAGTCCTACACACCCACAAAATTGATATCAGTAATTACTGGATGTGGATCGCGAAAAAAATGGGGAATCCGAATCATGGTTAGTTGAAACAACAATACAGATTTACACCACCTCATTATTCATACAAAATACGAACGGGAAAATGTTTGTAAATAAACTGATTAAACTGTACGAGATTTTTAATAAAAGGATTCCGGATTTCTTTCGCCATAACAGAAACGAGGTCGCATGCGTCAGTACCTGATAATGAACTCTCCTTGACAACATGTCTCTATTCCGGCGTGACCTTTTTTCAGAAGACGAACTTATTGGTCGATTGGTTTATAGATTCCCGACAGCAACTCATCTCCTAAAAAATAAACTGATTATTATTATGCAAATCATGCCTGAGTTTTAATTTGATAATGCTGGATTTTCATTTTGCCAGCTCTACCGTCGTGATTTCATCCATCACTGCCACTTTAGTATCAACTTCGATCTGTCTTGGATTATGCACAGGATTATACCCACGTACTTGTATTTAACCGTTTGAGGTTCCAACACTTGCATAAGGTCCTACTACTTTAGAGAATATCGTCTATAAATTTCCAATCGAACGAAGTGATAATGTTGTACTATTATTTCAGTGCGTTTCTTGCGCAATACAAAACAGTGTCGGAACAAGGTACATCAGAATAGTTAAAGCTGTGTACCGATTTTCAATGCAATATTGTACAAATGGTTTGTTTCAAACGACTAAACATTGGCTTCTTTTTTTACATCACCTGAAATGTTTACTGGACGAACTTTTAATATTCTTTCTGAAAGAAGATTCATCACAAAATAAATTTAAACTGCGTACTGGAAAATTGATGATACTAATGGCAAGAGCATTGGAGTTCATTAAGGCTACAGTCACAGCTGTTTCTTATGCACAACTTATACGATATAAAACACTATCAGTTTCGCAACGGTGTTCTTCAGGCCAGTGCAAGTGACCGCTGCCGTAGCATCCAGCAGGCCGTGACATCCCGCACGTTCTAGTCAAAACGATTTAGATAACGTCAGTTGTTAGGTATCTATGGAGATATCCGCAAAATGTCATCTACCATACTAATGGAAGTTTGCCACTTGTTAGGGACATTGAACATCAACTATGACTCCAACGAATACCTGAGTACGTGCAAGCCGTAGTCTGACCGGAGCGACTAGGTCGACTTTTCTTAATTTAGGATAGGTCTCAAGTTCTACGTTTTTTTTGATTGACAACAGTGCAGAACAGAGTGTACTGCCGGTAAACTGCTGCGCAAACTAGATTTCAAAAACTCAACACTCAACGGCAGCAAACGGATCAGTTATAACAACATAAGGTTAACGCTCATTAAACCATGATTTAGGTTTATGACGTAAATTTCGCTGAAAGTTTTTGATTGTTTCGGTTCCATTTGAAATAATGGGCGTTTATTTTGTCACACTTCATCCAAATCCGAGTCGATTATCAGAACTCGCAGCTAATGAATGGGAATATTCCTCCTTAATTTCCGTGAACATATGAGCAAGAATTTTCTCACTTTCGAGTTTCAGTGAAGCTTGATTACGCTCAAGTCTACCTTGATCATTTACTTGTCGCGTTTCTATCATTTGTCCAGTCAAGTGGTAATGATCAATGCGAACAAATGCAGTTATTGTTAAACCACATTCGGGTTCCTAGGTCGTCTTCGGGTTTCGAACTACTGGAAAAACAGAGAAACAATCACGAACTTTCCTGAGACAACCTTGTTTAATGATCTCTGACGATTTGTTAGACTAGGATAATTTTACTTTCGTTTCATCCTGCAAAGCGCAAGCGTCTCTCAGCCATTAAGCAGTTTGCTATATGGTAAAACAATATCCTTTATTTTACGAACGAAAACAAATTTGCATACTCATCGCCTAATGAGCATTTCGCTGAGATCACATCGTTAAAGACTAGAGCGACGATACTGCACTGGCAATATTCACGGACGCATCCACCGGGGCAATTGAATCCTTGCTACAACAGTATGTTTATGGGTCATTGATGCTGATGCCGTTTATCTCAAAACGACTTTAATCCGAACAGACTCGATACAACGCATTCGGTCGATAACTAAAAGCAATATATCTAGGGAGTGAAAGCTTTCATCATCATTCTATAGTGCAGATAGTTTACCGTGTTTAGTGACCATAATTCCTTATATCTGTCAAAGAGCAGTTAATTAAAGAGTGTCATACGACACATCGCATGTGCCTAAAATTCCTTGCGGACCAAGTCTCCAGAATAGGCTTTTCAGTGTTGCCATCCTCTCTCCACTTTAGCGATATCGTCGCAACGCAAGCTGTTGATGCTAAAACCATAAGACAAATAGATTCCTCTATTCTTTAAATCACAGCACTACTCTTGTCACTTCGCTGAGGAGATATCCTTTGCGACGTATCGCAAACCGCTTCTCCAACGATTAACCTGTCTGGATTCAGATAGGGGGTGTTCAATAGCCTACATAATAGCACTATGTTTGCAATCATGCTAACGTTAAACAAATTGCAAATTGCTTTATCTGACCGAACGCCAGTAGGGGCGTTCAAAAATGAGTTAATATCTGCGGTAGATGCCAAACCAGATGCATTCACCTAAACAGCAAGTTTCAACTCGAAAATGTTTTGTAACCGAATAGACGATTCCTTTACATTCACGTAGATATAGTCGGCTCTACTACATGCACTACTAACTCAGAGACAGCCACCACAACAACTCGGTGCGCAAAACGGTAACTTGTGAGGTTCGCTTATATGTAAGGCATATTTAACACATTTCTACCAATAAGTAAATTTCCCTTGTATTTTTTGTACCTCATATTTATCACTCGGTCGTAGCCTTAAACACATGCTCCAGAGAGCGTTTTTCTTATTATTTTATCCCTTAGGCCGATATGCACACTTCCCACTGATTTAACTATGAGACACTCCATTGACGGACCACTGACGCTGGCCGACATACAACCCGGTAGCTCAAGACATTAGTTCTAAGAGTCAAAACACGAACTCTATCAGACAATTTCATCACCATCCCGAATTTGAATGTCAATCATTTTCCCCCAGACGAGGCCGTTTGTCATACACTAAGGGGATGCAGAATATTCTTAACAGCGACTTTGATTTCCAAGCATCTGCTCAGTTGTTGTCAAGCCTTCGCATGCGCCTACAACTGCTCCTTCTGGTTTCGTACTAAGATCTTGCCAGATGGGAGAAATCTACAAGTAGCACGTTCACCTTATGTTAGACGCCACTGCTGCAAGTTAATCGTATGTAACAACTGAATCGAATTAGTTTTTGTCAGTTCTCAATGAACCCTAGCTTGTTGATCACCGGCTATCGACCCATACATAGAAAGGGCCTTAGCTGACAACTGAGTGAATGTTTTCTGAGATAATATGTTCCAGCCTTAACACCTCTTTTCCCATTCCACTGTCAATTCCTGTTAAAAAGTCTCATCACACCAGACTTCTTGGAGTTGGGGTTTTCAACAACCGTGTTTTGCTGGACCCAAAAACAGGACTTTGAAACCTCTTCCGTTCACGTGTGCAAAGTAACTAAACTTCTGTACACGGTTTGGCTATCGCGACGCAATCCTATTTGTCCTCTGCGTTCTCTCCTACTGTCGTCAGACGTTATTATAGGAGTCCTTCTACTACATGGGCAGCATGCGTTTATGATTTAACGAAATAAATGACTTTTATTGAGTAAAGTACATCAATTGAACATGATGTGTCATGCGATGCCTTCCTACACCATATTTTTAGTCGCGCCCTTGTTACAATGCAGCATTCGTTTCACAAGGTAAACGGTAAAACTACTTACAGCAATCAATTTCAAAATGTATTATAATTGCTATACATTGCTCTCATATGTACTCAAATTACCTCTCATGAACTCTGTTTGATGTGCGATTTTGGAATACTGGTATTTCGTCTAAAGTGGTCCTCTTACAAACAAACAGATCAATGGATCATTTCGTTTACTCGCGGTTCTGCAAATAGGCATCTTAGTCAGGTTTATGCTGTCCAACATAAATGAATCAATAAAAATATAAGAACAAATATCTTAGTTATAGGTTAGTTTGATCAAATAGTTCTTTATTATTGATGTGTTACATTCATAGAGTAATCGAGTGTAATATACGTTAGCCACCGTATTAGAATTTTTGCTTAAAAATTTGACATTGGTTCACTGGAAAGAAAATGCGGTCAATATTGCAATTGAATATCTATCAATATGTGGTGTACAGTGCATGCAAATAAAAGTTCTTGTTCATCGTCATGGGTAAAAAGCCAGTCTAGATCAGTTTGTGCTCATGTGATTGAACAGGTTCGTCGTACCAACCTCATCTAATAGTGGCATGCAAGCGCACTCAAGTATAAATATATTTCAGAAATTGACTATAAAAAAACCATTCGTGTCAAACTGTTCACAAATTTCTGAATGATTTAATAAATGTCCAAATCTGTTCATTAACGCCAATATGTATATTTTCTTCCCGTTGATTTCAGGAACATTGACGTTAGCTTTCACGTGCCCTTAACCGGTCACCCATATTGGATCGCGGGATGTTTGTACGAAAGTGCATCGATATTGCGGGAATTTTCAGCAAGACCGCGTGCTTTGTATTTTGACATTTGTTACATCTCTCTTCGGGAGGTATCAATGACTTGCTTATCGAACGCTTAATCAACATGATTTGGTTTAACGCGATCGCTGAAACCGGAAGCCTTTTTCGAAAGATATCATTAACATTGTGCTGAAAAATAGGACTAAGACAACACGGCGAACGTTGCTTGCTATCAAAATTCTATCAAGTTGCACCATCACGATCGGTGCCCCAAAGTTATGAGTTGTGTGAAATTACTGATCCTCGACCTAAATTTTGTCCAGTCACAGTGTACATTTTCAAGACACCTTATCCTCAGCTGGTCAAGAGCATGCTGACGCAGAATAGATTTCATCAGGACACTGTCAGAAAAATATGAAATGGTGACATGGAGAAACGTGTGCCGTGTTGTGAGCAGTAATGTAAAATTAAATTAATAGTCTCGAAACGACTGCTTTTCAGTTGTTTGCACTCATCAGGTAAGGACATACGATCAGGATATATTTGCCTTGAAACATTGAAGGAATAATAAACAAGCTGTGTACATGTATGCTTATGTTAGACTAAGTTTGACCACCAAATTTTCAAAACATTTGCACATGAAAAACGTAGATGTTTTTAAACCCATGAGCTGGAAAAATTGCTTGCTTGCGTTAGTGTTCATTACACGCCCCACCTCCGTATTCGTGCCGTTTGCAGTCATTATTCAGGGACAGTATGATCAACATTCACGAAGGAGAGATTGTAGTCATTTATTGCAGTTATATATCACTGTTTGGTGACGTAATATTTAATTTTATCCCATATGTTATGTTCATCAATTTTGTCATGATTGAAAAGTTGTTAGACATGCTTAGGTTGTATCGATGTAGCATGTTTGATCGTTTACATACGGCCTTCGCAAAACCCTACTTTATTTTGCTCACATTCATGAGATAAGTTTTATATCACAGCGTTTCTTTATGGAGAACAAACTTTTATCGACTGAAAGTGTGTTCACTGCAGGCTGGAACTGAATGAACTGCCAGACTGATGCAGTTGAACATCATTGATCTCGCATGTGTCGCGCAACAAATTCAAACGAGTAAACAGTACTTCGAAAACCGATTCTGGTTGAAGCATTGCACATGCTTGGATATGGTCTCAAAATCATTTAGGAATAAATTAAAAAAATCTATCTGAAGCTAAAAAGCTTGCTCGACGCAAACTGTTTTTGAGTCTGGAGACGGAAAACATCGGGAATTTTTTTGATTTCAAAAGACGTTCCGAAAGGGCACGTAATTATTTCTTTGAACGGTTTGGTGCAAGATTAATTTTCTTAGTTTTTATAAGACTCGCGCAATAGGAAGATCTCTGAAAATGGAAGGTTATCCCTGAATCCACCATGGAATAGTATACATCGAATCGAAAATCAACATTGGCTAAAAAGGTAACATTTAATTGCTCAGAAAATACAAAAGATCCGTAACCTTAATAAATATGCTATCAACCTTTCAAATAAAGTATTTTCAATTCGAGCATTTATTAAGTCAGTTCTCGCAACAAAATCACTCACACCAAATTAGTAAAGCAATTATTTTTACTTTGCCATGCTGATTGTGATTAGCCGCGTTTTAATAAATATGTAATATGTGTTTGAGATTCTAATTATTAATATCGTCCATGTGCGATGTCCATGAGAGGCACATCTAGATTAACATGCTAGAATTCTTTGTGCATGTAACTTCCAAGTTACCGAACAGCTACTGTAACCTACATCGTTCAGATGTGACCGTGCAGGATATCACTGCTGATTTATACTACTGTAGATATCACATTCGTGCGCAGCAAGGACTGCTTTGCGAAAATGTATCAACACGTCAGCCAGGAGTTTTTGCATTTATTCCATCAATTATAATTTTAGCACAGCAAACAGTATATAAAAAAATTAAACCCAATGCTCTGGATATTGTGGAATAGTGCTGGGTATTGTGATGAACTTCGATCTCAGAATATGGCGTTTATTTGCGTATATTCTAAACACGATAAGGTAGAAAAAATTTTCTTATTGTTAAAACTGGTTGAAACGAAACAATGAGAATATAAACGAAAATACGAGGTACAAAAATTATCTGAAAAAATACGCCGATTTGAATCGAGATATTTGACTTACCGCAAAGAAAATACGAATAAAGTTTATATTTAAGGCTCACCAATGTGTAGCAGATGCGGAATTGGCAGAGATTGGAGCGAAAATGAGTTAATTTTATTGTTTTTGTATCTCCTCATCAGTAACAAGTCTTTCGAAATATACACAAAGTTTAACACAACGGTCCACATTGGAAGCACTGGACTCGAGTTTCGCTATTATTAGAGCTCATCAGCAGTGCATATCTTTTCTCGGGTCTCACTCGAACGGAGGACCTTCACATTGTAGTCTCATGCCTAACGGCCTGAGCTACCGACCTCCGTTTGACCGATCGCGATTAGGTCTTCATGAATGTCTCTCCAGTGTGGCACATTTGAGTAGCGTCATGCGCGACCAGTCGAGAAGGAGCCATCAACAACTATTGGGTTCGAGTCAGACCCGAGACAGGATATGCACTGCTGATGATAAGAGCGAAGCTCGAGTCCAGTGCTTCCAATGTGGACCGTTGTGACAAGCTTTGTGAATATTTCGAAGGACTTGGTACTGACTAGTAGACACAAAAACATGAACAAACTCTCCAAATCACCCTTTGAGCGTAAGAATGCTGATCGTATAAAGGCGGCTAACTGCTTTGTAAGTCAGCCCGTCCCATAAACCGTAGAACAATACATATTATTGTGTGGATCTGATAATAAGTTACTCCTGTACGTCGACAATATCGAAATACACGCAACCTGACCAACAGTGAGTTCTGTCCCGCTTTTTGATAACTCAATTTCGGTACCTATCCGCAATAAATCTCACATGTGATAGGTGTCATAAATAATTTTAATCAAACCTTGCAATGACTCGGAGTGCACTAATGTGCCTGAATAAACATCGAATTCATCATATAACAAATCATTTTAATTCAACATTTAAGGTCTGCATTTCCAGTGTCGTTTTATATAAGAAAATATTGCAATTGTAACAAAAGTTCTGTATTGATCAAGCGGAAATATCAAAGCATAAAGCGAAACGGTGTAAATTTCAAATAAAATAAAATTGTTGTCAATTTGCGTATCATGCTCATTCCAATGTTATTCAAATTAATACCTAGCATATATGTACCGGATTTCACAGCCTGATGATGGCAAACAGCAAGAAATCGGATGTGAATTTTAAGTGCAAGATGAATTAGGACGACAGCACATATGTTATTTTTAGGCGCATTGCGCGGTTGACTTGTAATCAATCTTTTTTCTGCACTTGGTTCGTTTTTGCACCACAATGAATTGATCATTCAATCTCTCACACTCTTCATTCAGTCAATATTACCACTAGGTTACTTTCTTAAATAGTTGCATACTTTTGTATGGTGGTCAACAGTGTTGCACAATAAGTCATTTGCTTGCTAGTACATAATCATATTTTGCGTTTTAATTCACATTGTTTCGGACATAATTTTAATATTGCATCAAGTATAACGAAGTAATGGTCAATGCATAATAAGGGGATTAACGAAGGATGCCGGCATCGGTAGCTTGCACAGCAGCAATTTCGCTGAGGCCGAGGAAGAGTGGCAAGTCTATTACACACGTTGTAGAGATCGGAATTGTGGCACCTAATATATATCTTATGTCACTCGTGGAATGACTGACAAATTCCTGATGCGTAGTCTCTCTAGGACACTACGTACACGACGATTCGTTAATTGATGTACGAGAGGGCTTACAAACAGTTATCGAAGTAAACTTTCTGCCTTGTAGATTGTGTTCTAACACGAATTGTGAATTGATTAACAAGTATAGTTATGTGATGCATATGACGTTTCAAATGAGGTAAAAAATTATCCTGAAATAACGCCGATGTAAATCGGGAAAAAATGACGTACCGGAAAAAAATTCGAGAAGTGTGCGTGGATATTAGGGTTATCAATTTTAGAACATGAATGATTCGTGCATCACTTTGGGCCCACCAATTTGTAGTACACGAAGAATTAGTGTATGACGTCGGACTCACCAATTTGTAGTACACGAAGGTTTCGTGTATCACGTCTTGCTCACCAATTTGTGGTAGACGGACCACTAAAATATTGTCCCTAAGAATGTTGGAGAAAAGCCACAGGAGATGAAAGGTTTGACGCGGTAGCCAGAAGGTGCACGAAGGTACAGGGTAGCAATCACGTAACACGATTCAACGAGAAGTGTTTATCAAGGTCAATTGTTAGGTACAGTTAAACAATGTTGCTACAACATCTAGTTCAGTTAAAAACATTAGTGTGCGTTTTGACTCTAAAACGGAAACTTTGTCTGTTCAAGGTTGATGGTCAGAATAGGGAAAGAAATGAAATAGAACGTTTTTTTTGTTAATCCTGCAACGTAGCAGCTTTCTGAAATCAATGCGGACTACAATCACGTAGATACCTGGCTGAAATATCGCGGATTGCTTGCAGTGCAGGGTTAACTGTCACTACCTCACATGATAATTCATTTGATTGTGATGTATTCATATATATTCATGTTTCCGAGTTCAACGTTGTGGTCTGTGTCCAACACACTTGCAGCTGAAGCTGAGGTTTGATTAGAGACTGTTAATTTGTATCATAGTGTGGACGTTTCTCTGGCAGTCAGTACTATTTATACACGTTTTTTCTATCATAATATATAGGAAACATTTTTCAGAATATACGCAATTTCAAACGCACCTTGTTTAAAGTTATCCAGTTTGATAAACCGCGTATTGCAAGGAATTTCATTAACCCTATTTACTTCACTGACACGAGCAGAACACCCGACGTTTTACAAGTCGGAACGTTTGCGGGCGGTGACCGTTATAAATTCGTTAATGTTTTCCGGTCTGAGGCAAACTTCTTAATATCCGAGTTTACTCAAACTAGTGCTAAACTCCACAATTTTCTCTTCTGAAGTTCGGTGTGATTATGTGATTTGTGTTCGAACGAGCAATTATGAAAACGACATAAAACTTAATTCAAAAGCTAATTCAACATATCGTAGCTGGTATATTCATTGGTAAATTTTAATACAGCAGGTCGTGCTGATGAGATATTACGAACAGTTGAATATTAGTAGTTTGTCTGAGTAGGCTTAATGTAGGAATTGCTATTAGCTTCGATGCAATGAAAGTTCGTGTGTTTCATTTGAATAATAAGCTATAATTATTGTCGAAATGGTTTTCAAATTTAACATATATGATATAAATCATTACTTCTCACGAAAAGAAAATTGTACATTCATGGATATCTCCATTTGGATTGAAAAACATCATGTTCCTCTCTTTATCTAAAACACATCTAAAATACATCGATGATGATTAATAATTCTGAATGACATGTAGAATTACCGAATTATGTATAAAACTAGGATATAACAGCGTGAAACATATGTTAAACCTCGTTTAATTACAATCTAATTAATATTAGAGGGAATTTCTGATGAAACATATGTTCGTACGTGCTCATTCTGAACTGATTATCGCGCCTTGGAAACTCGCTAGATTCATTCCAAATTCGGACTAATTCTCAAAGTAACGTGTTGCTCCCATTTCCATGCCTCACACACCACAAAGCAGGTATGCCTATCCGTGACCTGACTAATTAATTTCTTATATTTATTAACTTTCAGGGAGAATTTAGTTTAACACTGTACGGAATAAATCACACTGAAATACAAATTGATTTTTTCGTAAACTTTGAATCATACTTTGGTGATTCAGAGTGATATTTTGATAAATGGGATGATGAATCGTTACGGTACAAGCGTTATAAAAAAGAAATAGATCTCATAAACATCAACCATTAAATAAGGTTCAAATTTACGCGTATTTACTTCAAATTGTTTTGGACATATTGAAGTTGACAAAGCCCAGGAATGGTCAGAACCTAGTCAATTTGGGAGGCATAAATGTGGTCTACTGATTTTGTTTACAATGGCCTAATCTATTCACAAGACATTCCAGCCAACAGTTGATAACGTGCTGATAACGTAGATCGCCTTAAAAGCTTTACTCGGTTGGCCGGTGTCAATTCGGCGAGATAGCATCAAACAAATTTACAGTCTTAGCAGAGCCTTTGCTGATACAACTAAGGTGGTGCACAGATATTCGCTTTACCAGCGTTCTCATCGTACGACAAATGTATCTTGCTGTAGATGAGATGGTGAACTGAACAATAGACCTTGCGTTTGTCTGTCGATTTAATATTATGATTCGTTGAATATTTGGGAATGTTTATCCCAGTGAAATTTATTATGTCAGCAGACATTCGAGTTATACAACAGAAAAAAGCCCATCATGACTCTCGTATCGGAATTTTTGTGCATAATATAACTCCAACCAAGGTAGGAGTCCTTTAAATTTGAAAACAACAAAATTACTGAGGATTTATATATATATATATATATATATATATATATATGAATTACATTCTAGCGGTATTTTTGATGTTTTGCAATAGGATAATCATTTATGTTATTCATCATTATTATTTATAAATCATTTCTTCACGTTATCTGGTGGTTTCTAAGATACATCTCGACAAACATTTTTGATTTCAAATGTGAGCTATCGGAAAACTGATTTAATTTGAATGCAAATATGTTGTAAGCTGTTTGAAAGGAATCGAGTGAACTAGTTTATATAAGCAAAATTAGCAAAAATGGTTTAAAAACACAAGTATAGTTTTTCTGAGTGTGCGCGATGGAAATTCTTGTCATGTATGTGTTCCAGTTTGAGCCATATTTCACGGCGCCTAAATTCAAAAACATCATGGTAAAATCACACAAAGTGCAACGAACGTTGGCATTGAGCAATATTCATGTGTCAATTGATCTCTCTTGATTTAACCTTTTCTTATTTGTCCAACTGCATGCGCAATAACGACATCATTTGTACAACGATAGTTTTACTCAATTCATGAAATACACAGCTTGTGCTCGGACGTTTGTGTTCTGGTTTGTGTGTTATAACAATTATTGACAGTGATGGTGGAAACGTCTGTGGGATTATTGTGTTTGCACAATTACAGCTGCAAACTGCGGATCACTTATCATAATATACGTTTGCTGGGTTTATGCTTTTAAACAGTTTAGTTTGTAAAGCGACATTCCCATCACAGCAAAAATGCTGAACAGTGTTGAAGCAATAACACATCTTCTTTGAAAGCCTCGACGAATTTAAAACTCCGTAACTCCTACAATTTAAAATGTTGAAAATAACGAGTCATGGATGGTAGCATATAACATCGTGCATTTTGAATATACACAACCTGCTGACCTAGCCAAAGGATGTTTTAATTAAATCTTTCATAAACTGTTCGCTACACCTTTCTTGAACTTGCATCGAGGAGAAAGTGATATTAGTGGTTAATCTTACCATTCAGAAGCCACATTTAGAATCGGAGTAAGCTTAACCACCTATTTTGTTGGGCCGCATATCCACAAATTTATTAAAAAAATTGTCATCAACTTTTCTAAGACTAATTCATCATTACGTGTTGCAGTCGCCTTGATCAACCTCATCGTTGATAGCGCAATGAACGTTTGTGGGACAGAATCCCCCTAATAACATCGAAAAAGCAAATGGTTTTTCATCTGCAGAGAACATCTATGCATTAATATTTGGAGAACGATGATCTCACATGAGTTGTTAGGACGAAGCTGAAAACTTCATAATGAGGATTCCGTTTCTGACATCTATTTGGAGTTAACTTGTTTTGCAAAATTGTATGAAGCCACCAAGCAGTGGACATTCGGGATAATTCCTTTTTTATCCCTAACCGTGTGATCATCATGGACTCCAGAGATCCACCGAAGCATACTGGTTTTAAGTCACTAATCAGCCAACTTCGCCATGCTTCAGTCAGTAGAATCAGTTCCACCCGGTATACACAGTACCATGCGGACAGACGTGAAGTGTCTGTCATTGAATTCATGAGGCAAGAGCTCTTAGAGCATGTTTGTAACCGATTCGACCACGACAAACTCACAACTTTGCCTAATCCACATCACGTTAATGAAGAAAATATAGAAGAATTCAAAGAATCAGCTTTTGTTTATGATTAAGGTTGTAGGAGGTAATTGCGTGAAGCTTGATATGTTTCACTGAAATAAAGCTTGAATTTTTGTCAGGGCATGCGATAAATGGTTTATGTAAACATTTGAGCGGCGTTAAAATTTGTTGGGTTTATTCATTCAATCCAGGTTACAAGGTATTCTGACGATCAGGCATCAGTTATTGACATGCCGAATTGCAGGGTTATTTCTTCACGTATTCGCTAGAGGCAACGCCCATATATTCAGGTTGGGAAATATGAAGACCCATTCGGTATTGTTGCTACGGGTGACATCCTAGGGAGTAAGCGCAAGTGTTGCAGCGCCATTCCCTCCGCCAAACGCCATTCGAAGCATATCGGAGCTACTTGTGCTCAGGAATTATGAACCAAATTTCATTTCAGTTTTTTATGACTTCGCTTATAAAAGTTGTACATTGTAGACCTCACGATGCTTATCGAAAACCGGACTGATCGAACTATCAACTCACAATTTTGTTTAGTCAATATCGTTGGAATTTAAACGTCTTTATTTCAGTTTTCTCCTAAAACAATAATTTCGAGAGTAATACATAAATGGTCGGAAAAATAAAATGCAATTCGTGGTTCGCCATCATGATTTTACTACTTCGTTTAAATTACTATTATTAACATGGAATTCAAATGGATCGCACGCATGCAGAAACACACAAAGAAAAGACATTCTTCACTTCACGAATTGCATTATATTTTTCCGACCATTTATATATTGCTCTCAAAATTATTGTTTCACACCATCAAATTTGAACAGTTGCTGGACAATATTCATATATAAACATGAATAGAACTAATGTTGCAGGAGTATTTTTTTGATCCTTACCAAGAATATTGCATACGGTGCGCAATTTTTACTCACTTATTTAAATCTCAGACCACATCACTGTATAACATTAGTGTTTCTTTTGTCAGAAATGCAGCTAGGTATATTCTAAGTATAATTTGATTCTTAATCGCCAATGTCCCACCTATATTTTTTAATATATTGCTTAGAAAGAAACTACTCACTATTAGCTTGGAAAATTAAAAATAATTGTTGTGCTAGATGGGTTTATGTGGTTTGTTACAACAACTGTTTTATCAATACCACTTATTGGAAAAACCGTGTATGCAAAGTTGATGGCATATTTATTTTGGGTTCGAAACGTATCTTCCTGCTAAGCAATTGAAATTTACCTGTTTATCGAACACATTCTTTTGACTCAATAATGATTTTAGATTTCATGTTTACTATTCCGTGTTAGATTAAGGGACAACATTCGATTCAGAGAAACTAAGTCTAGCACCAGAACGTTTACACAAATAATTAGGTATCACGTCTGAACGTCTTTTGATATCTCCCAAATTCTCGAGGTTGTCTGTCTGTAAATTGAAAACGAGTTCGTTGACATAAATCTGATATAAATCATGTCTCATGAATTTAAACAAAATATTCTGGAGTTCTGCCAAGACCATGTGCAACCATCAATAATGCAACACTCGAAGAAACCGAAGCATGTCTAACAATTTTATATTCACGACATAATTGACGAGTAAAACATGTGATATAAGATTAAACATTAATTCATTAAACTATGACATATAAGTGCAAGAGTGTTTTACAATTTTCCTGTGTGGATCTTGATCATACCTTCCCTAACTGACTAATCCAAGGTTGTCATAGCTGGGTGGCGGTAAGGATGAGCTCCATCTGACTATATAATGCTATCATATGGCGTGCGTGTCAAAAAGACTTTTAAAATCAAAGCCTAGCTACTGGCATGCATGTGACGGAACTGCTACTACTGAGAGGAGAAAAGGCGTCAAATTAATCGGCTGTTGACTTTCCGTGTGATGGCGGAAGGAAGAAACCGGTGGCGAGAAACCTGTCGTGCTTGTCTTCTCGTTTATCAGTGACCCTCCCTCTTTTTTATTCCAAAAAAATCAAAAAAGAACAAAAACGGCATGTGTACACACAAACAATCCCCCTTCTTTCTCCTAAAAGCAAACGTCATTTCTGAAACTGGGAATCTAGAACGTCCGGTCCATGCTTCCAGGTTTTTACGACGTCTCGAAAATCAGAGGCGTAAGCAAATCAGCTGTGATTATCAATGAGTTAAAGAGACTGAATGTCGTCGTGGCATCCCTGCAACAGCTGCAATTACCAGATACTGGTATATCAACAGAAGGAGATTACACATTTTTGGTAATGAAGGGGTTCCGATTAGCCTCGACTGCATGAAGTTGGGTTCACCGTTCAAAACGGCATAATAAGAGCAGCAGAACCAAGCAGCAGTGTGAGCGAAATGATTTGAAATCTGAATCTGGAGTGCATTATTGGTCCCATTAAGTTTGTCAACGTTTATAACCGTCGCTCTCCGCGATGCCTGCTGAAAAAGACGCTTCTTTATAATACTCTCGCAACAGTCATCACAAACGTGCTACGACGAAACTGTGTAGTTGCATTGGGTGATTTGAATTCACAGAATTTCACCGATCGCTGAGCTTTCATTTGCATTCATGTTTGTTGATATTTTACACTTCGTCGATATCTTTGTCCATTCTGGGTACTCATATCTGATAGACGGGACTACTCGTCTAAACGATCTCAGCACCCGTGAAAAGAAGCAAGGATTTTTCAGATTTTGCGTTTTGGCGAAGCAGAACAATGCTATGCAAAGTTTTGCCCGAAATATCCTAACTTAATGCATTGATCGTCTAGTGCACTATTGGCGGTCAGTATAACAGTAGAACACCACATCAGAACCAATTATAACCCGGGTTACGCCCGACCAATGGGATAACCACCAGAAAACTTGCAGATCGCACACAAGGCGTTCAAGAACATGCTAGAATTGAGCTTTACACGACCATCGAATAGCACCTGGTGCTCTTTCCTGTATATGACTTCGAGGAAAACCCTGAACAATTGATGCCCGTGTGGCGATTACCGTAGTTTGAACACGGCGATGGTACCTCATAGGCACTTTATTTTGCGTAATCGGGTCTTGCCAGCCTATATACAGCAGTTTATGAGTTTTAATAAGGCGGATCTTGTTCAGTTGTACTAACAAATCGCATTACCTGAAGCAAGTATAGCGAAGACGGCTGTTATAAAGGCGTTTAGACTCTACGACTTTGTGCTTTTGCCTTTCGTTCTACGTAGTGCGGCTCACAACCTCACGACCTCCAACGATTTACGGATTGGGTTTGCATACGCTTCAGTTTCGGTGACACCTAACTTGATGACTTACTAGATGCTTGCTCCTCTAAGGAAAAACATATCCGTCACATGCATGCGCTTTTTGATCGTTTGTCTAGTCATGTCAAGTGCCGTTTTGGTCAGACCGTAGTCAGTTGCCTAGAAAATAGCCTCTCTATTACCGATTGGAGAGAATAAAGAAAAAATCATGAACTTCAGAACCCATTAGCTTTTTAGATCTCATATGAGTTCTTGCAACAGTGAACGTTTACCGTCGTTTGATCCCACAAAGCTCGCGCGTCTATCAGGCATTACGCGATTTGCTCCGTAGCAACGCAAATTCTTTAATTTCAACAGACGAAGCTAAATCAGCATTCACATCATTCAAGAAGCATATCACCGAGATCATATCCCTGATGCACCGTAGGCAAAATACGCCATTGTCAATATTCACGGACGCATCCACTGAGGCATTTGGATCGGTGCTACAACAGTATTTTGACAAGCTAAGATTATCGATATCGTTTTGCTCGAAGAGACTTCATCCGACTGGTTTTAGCACATTAGGACGAAATGGTGAAATAACACAACACATGTATTCCGCTTCTCATGACATCAGAGCCTACCATTGTTCGTCCACCCATGTGGTCGGTTAACCCGTCTGCATTCAGTTAGGCGAGTGTGCAATACCGTAATAATCGTTTTCATCATGGCATTTGCCCCAGAGTTAAATCTGTTTACCGTTAGAGTAATGTGCATAAAAGCCATTAGAGATGCTTGGCAATGGGCTAGCACGTGCGGTGAATACCAGCGCACGGAAATCCACCGACACACCAAGAGTACTTTAGTACTTTTCTCTAACCATATATGCGTTTCCTCCACATCCACGAATATATATTCGGCAATCTAGTTGTACAAATCTATTGCAGACTAAGTTCAATCTTCTGACGTTTTTCTTTCCCACACTGTTTAGCCTAGAGATAAAAAAGCACTCTAATTATAGGACAACATCATCGATTCGTCCGATTGGCCTTTCTTGTCAATATTATCTAGAGCATTAGGACGTGTTGTAAGTGTTCGTCCTCGTAATCGAGTGAATCGAACAACGTAATTATAAGCGGGTGCGTAATCCAAGACATTTTGAAGTTGATAGCTAAGTGCCAGTGATAGATGATCCTTCCAACTGTAGACCTGGGGAAGGTTGAAATGCTCCATTATCAATACTTGGATTGATTGAAAGGAATTCGCGTTTGCTGCGTCCACATTTCTCGTCTTATCCTTTCATCAGCGATAACCTCGATATTTGCTAATATACCAACATCAGGTATCGCTTGTTTCAGTTCAGACGACGCTGGTTTCGTGCGAATTTCTAACAAAGAAACGAGATTGAGTTCCTTTTTTTTAAATACCATACAAAGCTGACAATTCTTGGCTCTACGCTCAATCCCGGATTGGTTCTGACTAAAATTGCTAGGTGGCAGACGACCCATGAAATTTGTCTGAATTCGGATTCGATGTACCAAACGCCTGCTATAGACTGCTCTTTGATTAATGGAAGGAGATGTGAGCACCACACAACATTTGCTTTTAATTACATGTATCACTTTATTCTTTAAGGGCGTATCGCGGATAGCATGGATTTTTAATGAACAGACATGACAGGCCACAAGACGTTTCTTGCGAATGCCGTTTAGTACAACGTTTTCAATTTTAACGTACGGCTTTCTGATTCATCGTTTCGTGTTTATGTGCGATTGTGCTTTTGTATCCAACTTAACGGAACGAGACAATTCCATGAAGGCAATGTTATGCTGATCGCTAGATTTCGATAAGATGAAATTAAAGCATGGATAAGTTAGAGTGAGATATGCTCAGCTAGAAAACTATTATACACAAGCTGAGCTTCATGATTTGAGAGCTTTACGGATTGAGAGTTTGAAATGTGTAGAATGTTAAGCTCTTGCGATTGTGTTTTAATTTAACTATTTTTGTTGAACATTGCTTAATGTTGCTTTCGTGGAAGTTACGACAAAATGTTTTCGGAACAGTAAAAATCAACGTATTGTGTAGCGAATATTGTATAATACGATAGATTTTGACTAGACGATCACAATATTATGAAAATTATTCGTGTATGAATTAAACACCTTACTTTTCGCAGGAGTAGGAGCTTAAAAGATTTTTGTAAGCCGGTCTCATTGACGAAATAAACTATTTTCTTTTACTTCTAAAGCTATGGATTCCTCCAAATTCAGGTAGTGCAATTTTGAAATCAGATTATTTTAATGCTGCATTTAAAGAAAATTTACATTGATAATACGTCACGTTTCATATATTGATAGTTTTCATTTTAGCGAGGTCATCGATTGATTATGAATACTTTTTGTGGAATTCTAAAATTTGTTGTTCTCAACACTTTTTGCTGCGCACCAAAAATAATTTCAGCAAGACGTTCTCCACACGTAAGTTTAAGGAAAGCTGCACTCTAATGAGTCAACAATTACCCTAAAAAATTTGTCGGTGTGTGTGTGTAATGTCTCGCTTATAAACTTCATTTCGCGTTCTACTGTTACATTGATCAAGAAACTTTGAAGCATGGAAGTCGCCATCCGGTTTTTAATCATTCTTCAGGTCGGCGTTTACGGTCAAACTATTGAAAAATTTGGTAAGCAAAATTTTTGCCAGGCAAGTAAGAAAAATATCAGCGAATCAGTAAGAAAATTAGATTTTATGAATAAAAAATACTTACCACAACCTGGATATGTGATTACTATTATTTTGAAGCAATATTTCTGTTACCCATAGACAACTTGTTTCTGTGAGGGAGGTGTACAGATCTTCATTCTTCTTAGTTATATCGATTCCATCTAGGAGGAATTGATGAAAGTCAATATTGTTCAACATTTTATAATTAGGCACGCGATATGCATGTTCAAGATGGAGTGTGTAATCGTGAAGCATTTTAAGTCAGCTGCATGAAAATAGTACACTTTTGTTTTATCTGTACAATGCATGCATGGATCCTAGATCGGACATTTCCTAATACGATATATTCAGGTCTCGACAAGCCCCTACACTAGAGCACGACAAATATGCATGCGGTCTTATGAACATTGACTATTTGACTATTGTTTCAACGAAAATAGCTTTTCATTATAAAATTTCAGTCAAATTGATATCGTCGATATTAATTATACATCTGATGATATCACATAATTTAAATACTGCGTGAGGAAGCAATAAGCTAATAAATTGTAAGATATTTTCCAAAAGCGTAAAATCGAAACTTTTTCTCAATGAACAAATGAATGAATATACATTTTGTTTCCTTAAACTAGCAGAAACTAATGAAATAATATTCCACAAACCGCAAATGGTTTATTCGTCTTCACCTACTGGAACAATTGAGTGCTCGTTTTCGTACGCAGGAGATATTGAGTAAGAATAGAACAAATTTTAATTATATTTATAAATTTTTAAATAATTCGATTAGTTAATTTCATAATCACGATCATATGCATTTCAATCAATACTGTGTTAAACTCTACGAAATGCACAATTGTAGTATTCCGAAAGGTCTACTTCATTTTGAGTTGCAGTTTGGAAGTCGACCATTGGGCAGAACGAAATTGCGGTACAAAGAGGTTTGCAAAAATATATGAAAGTTATTGTTGGAGTCAACCGCAGATATTAATCAAGCATTTGCTTGTGCAATCAAAATCAAACTGGTCTAATGACACTGATATTAATTTGTTTTCTGAAAAATTTAACAGCGTTGATATGTGCATTGATAATTGACAGATATTGGCAAGCTGGAAATCTTTGGGTTGATTAGATTCACATAGGTTTTCTCTTTTTGAAGAGTAGCACCATGAATAGATTGTCGTCGACTAACAATACGTTATATGTTTGCATGATTAGTAAGATGAGTGGTGGTGGGTCGGCGCTGTGATAATCCGTCTTGTGCATACAAAAGTCTCGTCTATTAATTTGACCGAGTGCTACACCTTAGCTTTAATAGTTGATCATCACGAACAGTTGGTTTCTGTAGTCGCATGGTCATAGTTGTGCGCATATATATTGACATTTTAGCATAAGATGATCACCGGGGATCAAACGTCTACCTTGCAAAAACCATTCTCCAATGTAAGGACTTGATCTTAAACGGATGGTAACTATGCTCCAGTTCTGCGATTTAACTCGGTTACGTAATCGTGCGGTTGCTGCGTTTTTGGCTAATCTCTGATTTCATTTTCGATATTGTGAACAAGCTGTTATAGTGTGGCAAATATATGGACCATTCTAAAATAACACAATACCAGTTTTATGAGATAATGTATGCCTATTACGACCGCTTTGTGTTAGGAAACGTCGAGCAGAAAAACTTTATCTGATGTTGCTCAGTCTAGAAACACTGATCTCTGATGCTGATCCAACATATTCAACCAGTGATAGATTATGCGATTTGATACGCGTATTCGTTCTCTTCGTTAACGAAAGTTATTCTGAGCAAATGTGATCTGTTTGCATGTGTGAATTGTGATGTTGTATTGTATGGAGACCATTTGGAGTGCAAATATCGGACCAACATTTGAGGTGATGCGGTCGAATACCTAGAAAAAGCATATATTCTGTTTCGGGAATACTGATGCAGATCACATCAGAATAACAACGTTCTATCCAGAATAACATTGTTGTTGACTGTGCTGTAAAGTTGTCAGAGTGATTCTGCTTCCAACACATTGTCTGCGTTTTTTGAAGTATTATAAGAAACTGGTTCGCACAATGTATAATGCATACCATGTATCTCGTCGTATTGAGTTCAAACAAATAGCAAATTTGCCTCAGGTGCTGCTTTTACTAGCACTGGTAATTTGAGATACCTGTGTGTAGACGACTGGTTTTGATTCCAGTCGTCATCATGACGCGAAAAACTCTCTAATTCATACTGTCAAATCTGGTTCGAACTACTTGCATAATGTTCTAACACGTATATACAAATCACAGTGTTCTTTATTCGTGCAATGTATGATTAAAATCACGTCATGCGACACATTTACTCGGACTCACATTCACATATGCTGTAAATTTGCAGATTAGATCACAACTTCCTTTTTTTAAAAGCTTTTTTGCCAGTGGCATTTATTTGACAGCACAAACTTTTAATAAACTGAAAAAGAATATGCCCGAAGAGTTATTGAAATTAGCACTCCATTGTTAACTCTATAGCGTATTGCATTTTAGTTTAACAGCAAAACCAAAATAGATGCGAATCATTGGAATAATTGCATGCAAAATACTTCCACTCAAGAACAGTATACATATATGAAAATATAGAAAACGTGCGCAACCATTGAAACATAAAATAGAAAATGTTTTCTTTGAAAAGTTTTAAAAATTATTAATACGTACTTGTTGATGTCTGAACGGAAGACACAAAAATGTGGGGAAAATGTAGCTGTGTGAGCATTTGTTGTCAACATTAGCTTTTGATTAATTGAAGTCAATGAAAAAACGGAAAACGCCAACCTATAGTAATCTGTATTATGCTAAATTTTCCACATTCCATTCGAAGCAGTGATGCTCGGAGGCACTGCTCCTAAACAATGAAACACCTAAAATGGTTTATTGCTTTGAACGTCAATATTGAAACCTGCTCAGTTCACATGCGCAAATAAATTGTAATTTCACGATCATTTGGCATATTAACTTATCTACTTCGAGTACAGTATATTTTGGGATCAGCTAGGTTGAGACGTTTTCATAGAAAACGCAAGACAACATGTTATTATCATCCGGGAGTTTTTGTGTTGACCTGTTGAAACAACGAATGATTATGAAAAGAATCGAAACAGGAATCACGCACGAATGTAATATTCAAAAGCTTTCATTCATCCCTTTATTCACCTTCCTTATATAGTGACTTAAATAACAAAATTGGTGTTCAAATATTTTGAATATTATGCTTAATTAAGTAACCCGCACTTGCGACAATAGTAACTATTCAGGTCAACATTTTTTTGTTTGCAGCGAACTTTCAGTATCTTGGACTCTGAACGACGCGCGGTGGACGGGATCCAAAACAAACGTTCCGCCTTCTGTGGATCATACTTACAATCCCCCGAATTATGTATTTTCGATCTCCGTTAATCCATCAATCGATGTTGGCGAATATGTCTGCATGGTTGTAGGCACTTTTGGCACTGCAGTTTCCAATCCTTCTATCCTGAAGCATATTAGTAGGTCAAACAGTGTATTATTTTGTGCGTTGATAGGCAATGTACCTTGTCTTATCAGAGAGTAAAACAAACGCATTACAATTACTAGATATAGGCATATATAGATATAGAAATGGATAATGATATTCAGTGAATATTAACATCATAGTTGCCACATTAATGCTATGTGAAAAGCTTCAATTTTCTGTAAGAACGCTACTTGCTCCCTGTAATCTCTGCTGTATTCCTCCGAGTAGCACTGTCCACCGGTGTCACCGATACGTTGGCCTATGGTGATTACGTCTCACTCGGCTGTTTGATCGAGGGTGATAACCCTGGCTTGGATATTCAATGGAAGATAAACGGAAACCCAAGCCCAGATTTCAGCGGGACAACCTATCTTGTCGTTTCAACAAATGGTAAATGTGTTTGTAAAAATTGAATCGAATTTTGAAAATAGACGTTAGATTAGAATGTGCTCATCATCTTTGTTTCCAATAAAATCTGATTATAAAAAAATAATATTTTATCTCCTCTTAATTTTGAATTTAGCAACAGAGCAGCACATCTTTCTCTAACTACTTCACACTGTCTGTCTCATTATCAATAAGGTCTTTAATTCACACCCCTATGTATAGGAAAATCAAAAATACTAGCACATAAATTGTACATACATAGCTCGATTGGTAAATAGGTCGAATGATGGTGGATTTGTATATGTGACTTCAACTCCCTATTATTCCAAGTGTGTTTAGCTGCACGGCTTACAACGAGTGGTGTTTTCAAGCTAATTCAAGGTTTTTAATGGCCTAAAAAGCAACAAGCTCAACAACAACCATAGGATTGTAAAAATTGAAATTTAAATGTATAAACAATATAAGAACATAGATTAAACAGTATATAAGTGTTCTGGAAACGAATAATGCAATAAAATGTCGTCTAATTCCGTTTTAAGGTCATGCAAGTTAGTGGCGTGAGCAACGGTTGAAGGTAAACTGTTCCAAGTAAAACAGACACGGACAGAGTAAAAATACCTTCTACAGTTCAGGCGGGATTAGGGTACGTCAAGCACATATTCATGGGTCCGAAAATTCCTCGTATCCCTTCGCGTTAATAAATCCTGTAAGGGATGGTTTCGGGGTATGGAATGTTTTTTAAAGTAAGATAAGATCTCCTCTGATTCGTCGATAGGGAAAATCAAACAGATTCAGTTGAGCTATCCTTTCTTTGAAGTGTTACGCAACTACAATTCAGGATCTTTGACTTCTACGGATAGCGCATCTGTCAATGGTCCCACCAGTTCCGATAAATTATGTTTTCGGGAAAATGACGTTTTTGTTCACATTACAACACATTAAACCGCGTTCCGAGAACGATTCCCAATTAGGTTATAATTTGAATTGTTTAAATTGCAATTTGGCATCCAACTATTTCTGTCACCACATACTATAGGAAGTTTTAATGGGCACCATTTTAGGCCTATTAATTATGGTTTCAGTTTCGTTCAAACATGCGAAACACTTTCAGATGTATTGCATTCTAATCAAGCTTTTTTCTATTTCCTTTATGTTAAACGTCTTCAAAAAGACTGAGTTTTATTCCATATATAGGAAAATCAATAGACGATATCGAAATGAAAATTGATATAGATTTTCGTCACTTCATTGATTATTGATGAAATAAACATCATGATATTCACACCTTTACTGACGAAAACGTTTCTCAACATAACTCTAAGGAAAACTTGTTGTTATCAATAATTCCGATGCACCGAAGGGCAGACAGACGTTTAAATGTGAGATCCAAGGACCCGGGTTAGGATCAATGCTCGTCGGTAATGAACACACAATCAATATGGCTGAAAACGATGCATCGAAGCAATTAGAGAATCGCATTCTGGAACACTCGGAAAATAGTCGGACTGTGTTGATTGATGAACCTTTCTCCATGTTTTGCCTCGCAATCACCCAATCAAATGATCCACCCTCTTGGACGTTCAGGAAATACACGAGCACGATTCGACGGGATATATGGAAGTGAGTATATTTGCATGAAATACGCACACAAAACATTAGGGAATATACGAATTATCAATCTAGAGCTCATCTTTTGGATATTACAATGGAGCATGAATATGGGTGAGAATTGGGGAAAGAATGCTACACGATAACTAGTAGGTTTTGAGATAATAGTTGATTTTCAAATGTTTTCATTCATTAAACATTAAACTCCACATGAGGTAAATTGACACGCCAGTCATTTGCAGGATGCGAACGAATATCTCACTTATCGATATGGGACATTACCCGGGGTACAGTCAGTTGACATCATCCTTTTGAAATATTTCGTGTCAGCTATTCAAACCCTAATAAGCTCAGCTGCTGATCTTAAAGTTTTAATCAGGCAAGTCTGATTGTGCGCGATTGGGAAAATTTTTGTTTTCGATCGACTCAATTTCCCTTGTAAAATTGCGAACGTTATCTCCACCGTCAGCGGTTGCATCATGTATGATGTCAATATTGTTTCTTCCAAAGCGACTTCTAACAAACTGACAATCTTGGTTTAAGCCTCATTTAGACGCTAGATCGCATTTCAAATATCCGGCGTAGCAACGGTGGGTTTTATTTCATTTCGAAGGACACATATTGTTTATAATGATGCTTATCGTCTGAAGTCTGTAAAATCGTAGTATGGATAAACGAATCCTTGTTAATCAGCGATGAACTCAGTCAGAGTATGCTGAAAGACTCTCTTCAAATTGATAAAATATGTATTGAAAACAACCACGTAATTCGCAATAAATTACAACGGATGACTATTAGTCGCTTTTTATGTATAAACTAATGTAAACTCAGCATTTCTGGAACTTCGAGCAAAATAAAGCTAAGTGAAACGTCTAACTGCACATCATCAACTACCTTGTGCTATTCACTCCAACTTAAACATATACGGCCGAGCTGATAAATGTGTTTTGTTTTTTCTTTGTCATATCCTTCTGATTATCGAACGTAATTCTCAGAAAATACAGTGAATTCACGCAGGAATTCGAGGCAAAGAGGCAATCCGTTTGCAATAAATTCATATAACTAAACTAATTTGCATGCGAATTCTGAACCACATTTCATGGTTACACTCCCATACATTTACACATCAGAATCATTCATTCAGACGTTAATAGAACAAATAGATATCGACATAATAACGTTGGTTTTAAATAATTACGGCTAAAAATTTGAACAATTTTAAACTTTACATTAAGACGTCATTGATTAAAATGAGCTAAAGTTGTATAAAACGACTTTGTTAAATTTATGCCTAACTAATGATGTTTCATTGCGTACATGAGTTCAAATGTTCATCAAATTGCACGGAAAGTTCACCACATTTACGTCAAGAGAATATCTGAATTATAGCGTACACGACGTCGAATTGATGCCTGCAGAAAATGCATGTACTTGTGAAGTAAATGACGAGATTGTATCCGCAATTCATTCAATCACCACAATATTGATACAGGTGTCTGATGGCATGTCGATCTTTATCTGACAATGAACAGTATCTTTAGAATTTCACCATAACTTATTACAATGTCTTTTCGACAGAGCTCCTAGCCAGGCTTGCAGTTCATATACTTAGTGTCGATTGGGCGTACTTTTTAAAAAGATGTAGCAACTTGTCATTTTGTTCTTGAATGACATATTATATATAGAACTCAATAAACAATATTATCGAGTTTGCAAACATACCGTTATTACATTCCGTTTTTGAGTTCTAGCTATTTCAATCATTAGTCTTTGCTTAGACTTTAGCAATGACTTTTGACGTCATCAGATAGATAAACAGTTATCCTAATTTATGTGAGCCTTTAATTACAGGCAAAGCATGTTAGATTTGCTTCAAGCTTCAATGAATCGAATATATCTGCCCTAAACTCGTGATAGCAAACAGACAGAAACATCTCTGATGTGAAAGTGATGGTGACGTTGCTAGAAAATTGGGATATTTACATGGCCATCAATATCACATTGTATTGTTTAGAGTGTTCAACCGAAGAGAAATCTGTAGCACGTAATTAGCTTTATAGAGATGATGCATCCAAGAAAACGTGATTTTGCGTCAAATGTCTTTTGCAATTACAGCTGGAAACTTGTATGCCCAATATTTATAAAAAACATGTGGTATTCATTAAAACGTTCAAGATAATGCACACTAATCCGGTGGTTTAATTTCCATCGAACTTTTCAGGTATTCGTCGATCCTATTAATGGGTATTATAATTAATGTATAGTAGAAAAATCATTTTAATTTCAAAATGAATGGTAGATCAGGTGTTAGAACGTGCAATAACAAAATGAGTTTAAACATGTTTATCAAAATAAAACGTTAAATATAACATGATATGGAACTATAGACAGAGAAATGATTTGCCAATAAGCGAAAAAAATATCAGGATTAAAATACGTATAGCAATCGAACTAGTTACAGAATCCACATAAACGATGGTACCTTACAGAATTTAATCAAAGTGAATTCCAAGCAGAATACAGAAATAAAAATGCCCAAAGCTATAACAATCTGATTGTTGGAGTCCTGCTATGCAGCTGAGTACTGATATCTCATTAGCAGTTTGAGATTAACACAATCTAGAGATGCTTTATAACAAAGTATATGTGTGCATCGTATTCTAATTTAAGTTACAGTCCTGAAGTCTAATGTACTCTAGTTAAATCGACCAAATGATGGTCGAATTTATCATCTGAGATCTAAGCAATACAATAAAATATTACGCGAAAATCAGACAAACATGATCACCAATTATTATGTCAAACTTTAGGAAACATGACTGATGAGATTTGAATTCGTTCATCACTAAACTAAAGAGTGTTTGTTTGCAGTATAATCTGGTCACTCATTGTAAGTTTTCGGCTAGACTATAATTTACATTACATGTTTATTTTATACATTTTTCCTGAACGCATATTTACTATAATACGGTAAATGTGGAGCTAAGTGCTTTTTGTGACCATACATTCTTGAATCTTGAAATATTTTTACTCAAAACGACAATTTAACGTATTGGTTTACAGCTCACAGCATCAGGATTGAGTGTGCGACAAAATGGGAGAGAAATATTTGTTTCGAAAACAACCACACAAAACGACCCGGTGTCTCTATCGCTCGCGAATATTCAGGAGTGCGAATGGGCCATGGAGGGCAGATCCAAGGGGAGAGATAGAAGGCGAGGGAGGGATAAGGGGGGACCGAGGAGAAGGAAAAGCACGGCAGAGAACGAGAGACCGCTAGGAGAGAGATAGACGAGAGATTATACTACCCAACTACCTATCATACCTATATACTATATATTTATATAGTATACACTATATATCATGATCTACTGATATATGATATATATATGATATAAATATGATATATATATATATATTTCAAATAATTAAAATCGTATAAAGCATGATTTGATAATTCTGGAATATTCTCCTTATCGGGAGCACACGCATAGTATATTTCTGAAAACAAAGTTTCACTCGAAACCTAGAGAATATTGAGATAAATCTTAAACTAGAATTCATTCAGATAGGCGAAAAACACCTGCTATCATGTGTGAATACGAGAATGAAACTAATGACTGATTTGTGAAAGGAAGGGATTAAGTGTAATGTGTATCTATCAAATTCGAATTTATCTATTAATCCGTCGCATTCACAGAATCGTCGATTTACCTGAACGTTTGTGCCAAATAAATCCGCGGATATACAGCACGAATCCAATGCCAATACTTGGGGTTTAAGACCTATTTTGGTCGGTCATATATGCATTACGTGCAGTTTGCAACACTGTTTGTGTAATAAACCAGAAAGTGGATGCATGAAAAATTGGTTTCCGGGTTTTGAATGTTGTATGGTACATTCCGTTTTTATATTCAATATCCACACGCGTATTCAAAACAGCTGTCCTGTTTACCAAATCCCCGGGGAACTTACAAACTATCGATCGCATAGAATTGTAAACTGCCTGATGTTTTTAACAGGCTTGAACAGTGTGCTTGGATCTCAAAAGCCTTATATGGACGCACCACCGCAGTGTATATATCTGATCAATTTAACAAATGCGATCTGGTATCTGTTGAACTCCATGCATTTTTCGTTCAAATCACATAATTTTACCTCCAATCCGATGTATTTCTCCTACCATCCGCGTCCAATGGCGAGAATGTATAGATGTAAAGATTTTTATTGATCATTAGAGTAAGTTTTTCTTTGTTATCAATAATAATTCTAGTTTGTTTACAACTTAATGATTCATGTACCCAAAAACCACAAATTTCTATTTCTAAACCAACTAAAGTTTACATTATAATTTTAATGATTGGATATTTATCGTTGAGAAATACATTTAGTTTTACAACGATTAAGTTTTTGGAATACAAAATGAAAAATTAGGGCTTCATGATAACGAATAAGACCTCATTATTGACGTGTGGCAGATGAACAATTTGCAAAAGTGATGGCAATATCCTAAAGATGAAAAACATAATAATAATGTATAGATTCTTATAATGCCGAGGTAGTTTACTTTAATAAATTATCAGTTAGCGAATTCCAAACAAATGTACACCGAGAATGTGCCCGTGTTATTTCTGATCTCAGCATGTTTTGTGAGTTCAAAGTTCTCCAAGAAGTTGGGAACAGTAGTATAATGTTAATGTGCGATGGTGAGGTCTTCTCACAGTCCAATTTCCAGTTGTCTCAGGCACTTAAATTATGAAAATTCCTAAAAATTATTGATTGTCTATTTTGAGTTTCTTTCGAAATCGTCATTATCATTGAACGCGTATTTCGTACAATGTAGGTAAACCACAATTTCAAACGAAACCGCAACCTCACAAATTTGTGAATGGAACAATCCTTGATCTTTCGTGCGATTACCTAACGATTCCTGGAACTACTAAACCTCAAATCTATTGGTTGAAAGACGGATCTCAAATAACTTCATCGAATTCAACAAAAATCAAGTCAAATGGAAAGGTTCGCTACATATATGAACTAATTAATTTAATTTGAGCAACAAATTTTAAAATGTGTTTGTGACTTGTCGAGTAGTCATTTTTCGGAAAACGTAATTTGAGAACAATTGGTAAGATCAGAATTGGTGATTTTTTCACTTATGGAGTAGATACTCCGGCAGATCTAAGTTATTAGTCAACACAGACAACGCCATTAAATAGCACGTTTCTTGTTCTGACTAACCCAATCGGTCTTACGAAGAATCTATGCCCAATATTTGTTGTAACCGATTGTTTTTCAAAGTTAGTTTATATAATTTCGATTATATTATATTGAATAGAACCTTTGATGCCTCATTCACTTAACATTCCGGCCAGAAATGTTCAAATAACGCGTAGAGAAAATACAAATTTTTCATGAGTATAAAATTAACGGAAACTCGCCAAGTGTGTTTCTATAGTTTCTAGTAGATTTCGATTATTTAATGAGTTCACGTGAATTTGTATTAGATTCAAAATACAGACAAATACCTTGTTCCATTTGCTTCAGAGGCTATCGCATTGGTTGCACTGTATAATCTTTTCTCTTATTATACGCATTTTCATGTAACGAAAGGGACAATTGTTAATTACAAAATCGCTGATTTAGTTAGTGTTAGTGTTGGCTTAATTGCCCGAAGAAACCTTGTGTCTAAGTTTACTTTACTTGCCATTCAAAGTAGCACGTTTGATTGTCAAATGCAGATCTTCAAAATCTTAAAATAAAACTATTGGCAAAGAACTTAGAAACTTAGCTATTTGTTAACTATAATAAAAGTGTAGGTTGAAATCAAAAATCAAATTATTATATTACAGCCATCTGTTACATCCATCTTTAATGAGTTTTCTAAACAAGTAATTGCGATTTAATAAAAAATCATTTATTATAATGTATTTGAAGAAACATTTCTTTCACAGTTTAGCATATTCTTTTGGATCTAACTGTAATCAATAAACGTGTCTATTATATAATATAGAAAATAAGTTCGCCACTCACATATACTTCGTTTGAAGTATTAAAATATTAAAACATTAATAAATTTCATATCTTTACAAAGATTCTCGAGCTGCGAAATGTACTCCAAAAGACGACGTTTATGATTCAATGTAAATTGTCCAACCGCAACGGATGGATTATACACAACGCCGAGATCGCTTACGATGGAGCCGTACTTTCGGTAATCCCTGCATCAAGTTCAACCGTGTTCGCCTTATTAGATCAACGAGTCGAACTCCATTGCGGTATTGAAGGTGACCCTAAACCAACTTACACTTGGCAGCCAGTCACCGGCGTTGTTGTAACGAATGAACGTTACGTTATACTGGTAAATTAATACTATATCGTGTGAAAGGTTTCCGCAATTCCATTTAAACTTGGAAAAAAAAGATTATCATTTTAAAATTTAATCACGTTATTATTGATTGTTAAAATAAATCACTGATTATAACAAGGCCCTCATGCAATCTGAAATACTAATGTAAGCATAACTGAGAAGATAACTTGAGGTTCTGCACATAATCAGGCAAAGATACACATTTGAGAGCTTCATTTGTTAAAAATAGTGTAGTTTAGGTGCAATTATCTTTCTTGTGCAATAGGATATCACCGTTGTCGATCTTGAATGTACATCACAAGCACATGATAGCGTCAAGCTCGACAGCTTGGAGAATGACTGAACAGTCCGTTTATAAACTGACAATCTCTCCGCTAGAACTCACAGCGATTAACAGTTATCAGTTAATCGGCGTCGTTTTGAGCTTCTGCGGCCTGATATACGTTCAGCAGCAAAGAGATTTACTTGCTCTTCCGGAGGTTTGCACCAGTATTTTGGGCCATATATTTGCCATGACGTCACATACATCTGTCATGCATAACGTTGTTCAAAATAGGAGTTATATATTTTATATAACTGATTATACAACGTACTAATTGTTTTTGAATAGCCCGCAACGAAAAATTCCGAAAAAGTCTACACATGCTCAGCCACAAACAAACATGGGAGTTTGAATCGAAAGATCAATTTCATACTGGCCGATTCTTCTGGCCCACATATTTCGTTCTCTCCGCAAGATGGAGGGTGGTCTGCAATGAAATTATATACCGTCACAGGTGTCCACAAGGCAGTGCTGTTTCATCCAGGAACATATGAAATACACTGCGTGAAACCGTTTGATATTTCTGCCACAATCACAAGGTATGAAAATGAAATTTAATATTGCGAGTTAATAAGATATAACAAAACGTTTCGTTTCAAAATACAAACTGCTCAATTGCATGTATTTCCATCGCATACAACCCACGGAAATTTTCCAGCTGTATGCACTTGTCATGTAGGGCGAGTAATCTAAGCATTCGTATGCACTTGAAACAGTGGAACAAATATCCATATTTCAGATTTCTTAAAATGCATTATTTTGTTATAATTTCTTCTGAATCTGGTGGATTATATAAATCTGAAATGTTGCTATTTGCTTTTATGAGAATGCAACACTGAATAGAATAATAAATGATTCAAGATCGTATCAACGTTGCACAAATGTTTGCAGTAAAATAGAAAAAGCGGATTCAACCTATAGTCTTTTAATTTGATTTCAATAAAGAAAATTTGATGCGTATGATGAAGTTGTAAACTAGGCCGAAAGGACCAGCAAATCACATTATTATAAAAAAGCAACACTTGATCATCAACAGTTCAATGCAGTTTGCACAGGACTGTGAATTGGTGATAAGCCCAACAAGCGTTTAGAAATGCGGTCGGTGGACATTTTCAGAGGAGCGCCTTACACTACCAAAGTTGGATAATTATTCTCTTGTATCCTCGTAATATGCGATGATACGTCACCTGTATTCCACGCCGTCATCTGGTCCCAGTATTTGTAACTGCGATGGAATGACATGGCATTTAAGAGAGAGCAATTTTTAATTGCATATTGTATTTTATATTTCTTGGTAATAAAGGTGAAAAGTTAAAATAAAAAAACATTTCCAGGATAATTATATTGAGAAGCAACCTGAATATTCATGGAAAGATGTCAGGACAAAGCTCTTGCCACGACGCATCCAAACCTTTTTTAAACGCACATACTTATATGCAAACCATTAGACCCCAGGCACCTTGTTCCAGAAGGTTACTGCTCTTTCACAAAAGACGTTTCGACTGACACTTAGGCAATTATGATTTTTTGCATAAGACAAGGTAGGCCAACTGTTTGAAAAGTTGATTGCTTGAGAGAACAGGTTTTGACAACCCTAAGACTCGTAATTTTGAAGGTTTCTAGTAGGTCACGTCTCAGAATCTGAAGTGAGAAAAGGATTAAATAAGTTAGACGTCCGTCGTTCGGTTCCTATATAAATTCTCAGCCAGTATGATAGCAAGTCGTTGGACACCGTCTAGTAGTAATATGTCTTTTTCGATAAACGGGATCCAGAGTTGCACTCAGTATTCTGAATGTGACCTGAAAATCGCCGTATATGTGCAGATAAACATATCGGGCGTTCCAGATGACACGCAAAATTGAAGCCTAAACAATTCTACACTAGCTCGTTGTGCAGGTAAGGCACATTCAGCAGCCCATTTGAAGTCCGTTTTTACGACTACACCCAACTCCATAACTCTCTAAAAAGATTTATTGTCGATCCTATCGCTACTTGCAGTTACTGTAATTTTGTCGTCTGCTGCAGACGAAAGATGACATTTAATATAGTTCAGAGGAAGATGCCAATCCTGTGACAATTTAATGACATTCGAAATATCTCTCAACAGAACATCGCGATCACTGTATCCGGTAAAGTCGAAATCCTCAACAAACATTTAGACGGAAAATGAATAACTGCGTCGATACATAATAGATGTAGATGAGGAATAGTATGGGTATAGTAGTGAACCCTGGTGAAATCCACCAGTATATTTCGCGATTTAAAAGGTGGTATTGCCTAAACGAACATGGAAGGATCTCTCATGAAATAAATGCTCATCCGCATGCATTTCCATCTCACATACAGATAAAAGCAAAACTTGTTTGTTCAACCGATTTTTGAAAACTTTGTTTAGATGAACTAGTTTACTCGATTGGTTTGTCAAGATTTCTCTCAAATTCACCAGATGAGGTGAATTAATGATGAACAAATAATGATAATAATGATAAAAATGAATCATTGCGCTATTGCGAAACATCAAAATTTACCGCTAGAATGTAAGCATACATTTAACGTAAATTATATGCATTGAATTCTGATTCTCAAAATTTGTTTTAAATAATTAATATAATATACAAGTAATTTTCATGTATTCACCTTCGAAGAACTCCTCCATTGGACGTCGTTGGAGAATTCCATGCAATGACTTTCGAGAACGTTGAATCAAAGCAAGTGGAACGGTATCAATGTAACAACACCAAAAACGAGATTATCGGTTTACCGTTGGAAATAATTAAAATCAAAAGTGCGTCAAAATGAAAATAGTATTAATTTGGCGAAAATTGATAAAAAAAGTCCTGCACATTTTAATCTTCATTAAAATGTATATATTGTAGGAAATATGCCTATATTGGTGTCATATTTGGTGGGGATTATTATTGTTTTAGAATTTTAATTTTTGATAACATATTAACTTTCACTGGAATACAAAGTGCCATTATTCCAATGAATCAATTTATGATATCGACAAACAAGCAAAATGTTTATTTTTCATTTCACCAGCTCTTTTGGAGTCAGATACCTTGTTCGTACCATGAGTAATCTGTTAAATCTAAATTCTAAACATCACCTTAGTTGTTTATGCAATGGCATTTTTAAGAAGGTGAGTTGTTCGATTCTAGATCGTCCCATTGACACCAGGAAAATGAGTAAAGCCTACAAGGCGTTCTCCGTTGTATATACGGTTTCTCACAACGTGTCTCGAGGAGTTGTTTGAAATGATTTTCAACACATAAGCGATTGCAATCAGCATATTTAGACACCATCAATGCGTCCAAAATAAACCAGGTGGTGACCTTTCATTGCCCTGGTCAACTTTCTTATCGACAAAACAAGTTGAACTGGAAGAAGCGTGAAATTTATTCTTGTGTAACGGGTTAAGGTGTATAGATTTGATGTTTTATTCTAACGCTTGTAGCTCAAATATTGTTCATAAATACGAAGAAGGGATTCCTTCGCATTTAGCAAAATTTCACTCTGGATCATCAACGTTTGATTCAATGTTCTACGAAAAAATCGATTCATATTTCAACGTTATGTATTAGGTGCAGAGTTTAACTAAATTCTTCAGCAGCGTTATGAAATATGATGAAATATTTAGTGTAAGAAAGAAGTTAGGTAGTTTCGGAGCCGTGCAAATAAGTTGAGAAAGCGTACATGCAAATATATGTATCTATCAGAAATTCCATTTATAAATATTAGAGATTTTGAATTAAATTGAACGAGGTTGAACATTTGATTCACGCTGTTATTCACGCAATTATCATACGAATTACATTACCTAACTTTACTTTCCGCTAGTTTTGGATGAAGAAAGTAACAGGAATTTAAGCATTTCAAATGTTATATGTCATGAATGTACAAATTCGTGGTCCTGATTAGTAATTCTCTATATCATATCTGATAAATTTGAGTTTCATTTTGAAACCATGATAGCTTATGTTTCACGATCAAAACTAATAGCAATTCCAACCTTCATGCTACTCAAATAAACGACTGATATTCAACTGTTCGTAATTCTGCATCTACACAGCCTTATATATTGAAAATTACCAATGACAATACAAGATGCGATACGGTCAATTTAGCTTTTGAATTAATTTTCGCATTCGTTTTCATCATTACTCTTTGGACCGAAACTCACATAATCTCACCGAACGTCAGAAGCGAAAATTGTGGAGTTTAGCACGAGTTTGAATAAACTCGGCACCGTTAAAGTTTGCCTCGGATCTGAAAACTTTAATCAATTGATCAAGGTCCCGGACGGTAAATGCCCCGGGTTGTACGAGGTCGTGTATTCTGCGCGTGACAGTGAATTAGAGACAGTTAAGGAAATTCCTTGCGGCACGCGGTGTATCAACCTGGATAATCTGAAAGGAGGTTCGTCTCTTATGTGTAATTGCGTATACTTCGATTTTTTCATAATCATAATAATAAAAGAAATGCCTTTATATCACAATTTTTCGTTTACATCAGTATACATTTAGGTGGATAAATGAAGGTATGAAGAAGACATCATGAATTTGGAAATGTAATTGCAAAGCAGAGGTATTTGTTCGGTCTTGTCACAACGGGGGGTCAGTTTATTTTGAATAGCACTTCTAAATATGCTCAGTGAAACAAGGTAAACGTTTGGCATCGTGTAAATATAGTACTTACTGCGAGTGACACGTCAACAGAAAGAAAGAACTTAACAGTCTCTTATCAAAACTCAGCTTCAACTGTGAATGTTTTAGACACCGAACACAACGTGCAACTCGGAAACGTGGATGTACTTTGTCATAGCATTAAACAATACTTGTATGACTTCCTTAGAAAAGCGGCAGAAATCACGAAGTCTCGCAACTATGCGGTCAGCAAGGTGGACTAGACAGAGATCTCTACAAGGGTTTATAACGCTCAGAAAAGAGAAATCATATCTGAAGTTGAATTTTAGCCAATACAATTATTATCACCTATTTTTGATAACATTTACCACACTCGTTGTATAATCCACACATGACCGGGTGTAAATCGACCTTGTACCGAAATCTGACAGTTGTCTACTTGATTGGCGTTCACAATGTCAATTTGAAGATCAATTAGAGATGTTTGGTCTATTTAATTACCTTCCCAATTCTGACCTTGCCTGACGAAGTTTTAATTTCAGATGGCACCTTAATTTGTTATATTCAACTCGAAGTTTTATTACAGCAAATTCAAGGATAAGAATTTTGGCTTAAACGTGTAATCAATGAATTAAGGATACTCAATATCTGCTACTAGTTTTTTTGAGTAGAATCGTTGATCGTTATTGTTCTACATCTATTACGGTTGGTTTACCGTTTCTTTGTAATTCGTGATGCAATGTGAAAATATTTTCATAACAATATGAGTTGAAACTCAAAATAGCATTTGGAACTAACAAGCAACTGACTTATTGAGCGCCACTGTTGACCAACATATAACCGTTTGCAACTATTTAACAGAGTAACCTAGTGGTAATATTGACTGATTGAAAAAATGTGAGAGTTAGAATAATCAACTTTTTCGTGGTTCCAAAACAAACCATGGTATTTAACTGCAGAAAACAATATTGATTCCAAGTCAACCGCGCAAGGTCCCTAAAACAAAACCTATGTGCTGTCGACTTAATGCAACTTGCAAGTAAACTCAATATCCGGTTTCTTGTTTTTGCCATCATTAGGCAGTGAAATTCAGTACTTATTTGCTTAGTGACAAATTGAATAACATTGAAATGAGAATAATTATAAAATTAGCAACATTATTTCCCCAGGTATATCTTATGAATTCTATCTGAAATTACACATCGAAGGATCAAGTGAAGCGAAATCAGATGCGCGAAAGGTTGACGTCCCTCTACTTGGAATTGGACGAGGGCCCATCGCTGCTATCTGCATAGTGGCACTTTTGGTCATGGCGATTGTAATTTTAGCTATCTTGTTCAAAGAAGATATAATAAGTGAAATCGGAACGTGGCGAATATATTCTGCAATATTTCGCAACAAACTGAGACAGCCTTTGTTGATGGATGTAAAACACCCGTGATGACATTCATGCTAACGTACAAAATCCGTTACAACAAATGGCGGTCGCAGATTTCGATAAAGATTGCAAGCCCATTCCGCTGTCATGGATCAGCATTCTCACATTTAATTTTATTTTATTTTAAATTAACATCCTCCCGCTTTATTCTTTGCTAATTCCGCTTTGTCAATACACATGTTCGGTTACAATTGCAACATTTTTTATATAACACGACACTGAAAATATAGTCTTTAAAAGCTGAGTTAAAAGGATTTGTTAGATGATGAATTTGTTGTATCTCTAAAGTTTATAGTGTATTTGTGGTTGGGCCGTTGTGGTGTTTTCTGACTACATCCTTATTGCGACGTCTTTGTCTTTTGAACTCACACGTCTTGACTCACTGAACAGTGCTAGTATTCCTAAACGTTTCTTTTCTGGAGTTAGTTCGTTATGCACTACAAATGAGTTCAATGATAAAGGAGATATGGGATATAAAAAAGCGCAGTAATGTGGTTGATGATGATGTTCTCTTCTCCAATGTCCACTTGTTCGTTGCTCTCAGTATCCAACTTCGTATATATGCCGCGCTATCAGATTTTCTAAACAGCTTGATGTCACTGACCGTGCATCCAAGGTTAATCAAAATGCACGTATTATGACAGTTTTTTTAATCACTTGGCCGAAAGATAGAGTTAACTGGAATGTAAAATAATGAATGTGTAGATGCACTGATCTGCTACGCACTCCTAGTAATGCTGAGAACACTTTGTGTCGATCGTCGCGATTAGAATATGTGATTTGGAGGCGAAAACATTAGATAACACCCGTTCTAATCACGAGCAGCAAACACGCTATCTTTCGTTTAGTTCCGGATAAGTGAAAATATACCGTCAATGCAAGTCATAGCAATGCTGTTTAAAGGCATCAGCATCACAAAGCGATAGTTGTTCAGGTCGAAACGAGTGCCCAGATTCTTTCGGACGTATGCTTGAAAACTCCCGCCACTACCAGGATTGATTCGTATGTAACACAGGCGCGTGTAACACGCTATCTTTTGTTTAGTTGCGGATAAGTGAAAATATACCGTCAATGCAAGTCATTTCAATGCTGTTCCAAGGTATCAGTATCACAGGACGATAGTCGACCAAGTCGAAATGAGTGCCCAGATTCTTTCGCCACTACCAGGATTGATTCGTTTGTAACCCAGGCGCGTGTAACCGTAAATGAGGGTCGTGAGAGGTCTCATAACCGAAAAGTGAGAGAGTTAATGCATGCTGCATTTGGAGTCGAATAAAAGACGATGGGCAGTAGTTCATTTCAACAAATACGAAAAATAAAACAGAAACGTGTTTTCGTGTTTCAAAATGATTTTCCGAATAATTTTGTGTTTATTAACCATAAATATGAAGGGATTTATTCCTAAAGGTAATGCTCAGCTAAGAGCACCTGCCACCGTTCCTCCAGCTCTTGTTTGAAAGCAATTACTGAAGTTGCCGAAATTAGTTATGCGGAAAGTGAGTTTCACGCGTTCGCGATACGGATGCTGAAGTAGTGCGTTCTGTGTTGTTTACTCAGCATAAGACTGTGCCCTCGTCAACCGAACAAAAAAGAGAATCGAAAGAACTCATCGAATTCGAGACAACTTAATCCTTTGACAACCAAAAAACGTCTATTTCAGATCCCCCTCTGTTGCCCCCTCCTAAGCTAGAAACGTTTTAGTTCTAATAGACGTTATATGCCCACTCGGAGAGTATGTATGATCTACCCTGTCAGTAAAGAAATGATCTCTAAGAAAAGCTAGAATCCAGCCTAGAATGTGTCCTGATACTCTCATGGTCGACTCAATCGAAAGTCTTACTTAAGTCAACATAGAAGACTATTAGAGCTATACCATCATCCATCCTCTTAGTGACCTCGTTTAGGATTTCAAGAAAATGGTCAGTCCTGACCTACTTCTAAGAAAGACGTGTTGTGCGTCATTAAGAAGAGAGTGTTTGGTTAGATATCCACAAATTTTATTGCAGAACAATCTTTATATAGCCTTACATAGTACACCAGTGATGCTGGACAGGGGGCAATTTTTGACCGCCGGAAAAGCTCCTCCCTTATGGATAGGCACTGCAACGGCTGTTCTCCAGTCCAAATGAAGAAAACCCTGGCTGAGGGATGATGTTAAATGTGATGTGATCGACACAGCTAATATAGGAGCTAGCAGTTTGATCAATCATGGATGGATGCTATCAGGCCCTACCGACTTGTCACATGCAAGGCTGGCCAAAATAGTCTCGACATTGTGTACCGGAAATGTAAGGTCAGTGCAGAAGAGGCGTTCAGGTAGTACACACTGAAGTGATGGGGTAGAGGCTTTCGAGTTTTAACCTCGGAGTTGCATGCTTTGGAAATGTAAGGGAAACAACTGAGCCTTTTCAGTGCTTGTCATTTGTTCTGATACAAGATAAGCGAATCGATCATAAAATTCAAGGTATTCTTTACTGGGATTAGTTCGTCTAATTCCAGGGTGATTTCGTACTCACCATATTTTCAAAAGGATAAACAGAGATGGTCAAATTTCACGTCTTTCAAAATCATACATATGATAATATATAGAGGTTATGATCATAGCGACCTCATTTTGTTTCATGATAAATTTCGGTGTATTTTATTTATTGCTTGATTATCTTATTTTATTCCAGGTGTATTGATTGACCGGTCTCCACCGAGTTGTGTTGCTTTTCTTTCTTGTCGCGATGGTTTAGATTGTATAGACTGCACCGCTTAATGCAAACGCTGTATAAATTCGCGGGGATCAATGTATTGTTTACATTGCGATTCTTGTACAATGTTCGCTAGGAGATTCAGTGTAGTCCTGTAAACTGACTCTGCTGATAAGCATCATAAGTCCAGGATTCAAGATTCAAGATCTATGTTTGAAAATGCTATTAACATTACAATAACTACAGGGTGGAAATAAAGGTACAAAAATTCGGATTTGCTCTCCTTTAGTCGTCAAGTTTCGAATTGAATATAGATAAACTGTTTGAGCTTACCAAATCCGAAGTTAGGGAATTCGAAGCAAAGCACACACGAACCGAATACAAGACCTGCGGCAGTTCCGTTTGGAATGTGGTATTTCCAACTTGCAACCATGGCCACGGCTGATGCTGTAAGTCTGGAGGTGGAATAATATATCCAGGGGATGGGAAACAGTAGTATTTTATATGCGAGGATGAGATCTCATCGTATTCTCCTTTGTGCGAGTGTCCTCATTTACAGTCGTCCATATGGGACAAATTCCAGTCTTCGCGTTCGCCATCACGTCGTGGCATTCAGGTTTCCCGCTTTTTGAAAGCAGCACAGAACTCTCCTTTTGAAGCCTGTGTGGTACTAGCAGATACCTCGTTTATTTTTGCTGACACACTTCTGCATACGTTTTCACTTCCTTATTCTGTTGAGCCGATTATCCAAAATGCAAATAATACGTATTTTGTTGTCTCAGCTGTATCCTCCATAAATCTTACATTGGTTGCCTGATGTAAACGATCATATCCATCATTTACGCTACTTGTGTTATATCCACGAACTTAAACAATATTTTGTACCATGAAGTGGGAGGCGTTATAGGAAGAGCTGTTTTAGGAAGCGCACATCGATGTTCTGCTGCTGACTAATGCTTTCATGACTCTTAGTTGTTTGAACGGAGTCATATCACCCAGCTCATCTTGTGTGGAAACCCTCAGAATATCGAGTCGTTCGGTCCCCGTGAGTCGCGTGATCAAGGCTGCTTTTAGGTCCTCATCGTATGGATAAGTAGACGTCCTAAGAATAGCAGTGTACAAACGAGCTAGACATATGCTACGTATGCTTCGGCTTATTTTAGGACATTATTTCAAATAAAACATTTCCAGTGCTCATAAATACATAAATTAAAACAATGGTAGATTATTTAGTGCAGGCTTGGGCAAAGTTGCTACGAAAAGACTTGAATCTGCTTGAGACGGTTTATCGCAGAACAAATAAAGTGGTTTGCTGTGTCCGTAACCTACTAAATTAGGATCGACTGCTTCATCTCAATTTGGATACACTGCCACGCACACTGAATTGATTTCGTGCATATATGTCGCCCATAATCAAGGTATGCCACAGGTACGCACCTACTTTCATTTCATTGTTCACATTCTGAAGGAAACTGCAGTCGGTTCTCATATTCGGTGAGCGTTTGTTTCTTATGGAACTCAGTAGCATCAAATGTGGTACAATCATCAAGTAAAAGGATTTTAAGGAACAAATTATATATATTTATGCGTAGCAATTACAATCTACATCCCGTTTATATACGATGAACGTTTTCCAAACGAATATGTTTAATTCAACCGAAACAATACATGACATTTTTCTAACTATAAAACTGTCGACCTTCCTAATATCTCACTTTATTTTGTACACATATGTATTGCCCTTATAAGAATATATTGTGGAGCTGTATATCACTAAGCTTCTTTTCATAAATTCCTGAGTCATAAATTTCAAATTTTAAAAGTACATTATCACTTAACCAAAAATCAGTTTGTGATTTTGAATTTAAACATCGTGGATGTTTGTACGTAGCCAACACAGCAGTGACATAGACGAGTTCCTTTTGTTTACCGCCCTACTATATGTCTGAAGCTAAACTGAACCTAATTTCACTGTCTTCATTTGATGACGGCAAACAGACGAGAAACGATAGTGGTGTTTAACCGGTGAGATGTGAGCACCAAAATATACTGATGGTATACAAGCGCATGAAGCACTTGATCAAAAATCATTTTTGAATTTTAAATTCAAAATCGTGGTTCTTTTTACGAACTGTCGTAGACTGATTACTACAATAATATCCCCAAGAATGTAAGAGAACAACCACACGAAAATGGAGGTTTAACGCGGTAGCAAAAATGTGCACGAAGGTACAGGGTAGCAATCACGGAACACAATTTAACGGAAAGTGTGTATCGAGGTCAATTGTTAGGTAGAATCAAGCAATGTTGTTGCACAGCCTTCTTCTAAGAAGTGAGGTCAGAGGAGACTTCTAAAACGAAATTGACAATTGAAATGGCCAAGCGGTGTCAGGTCGTTCCAGCCTTGAACATAGTATCTCAGCGACCAGTGAATTAGAAGTCAGCCAAAGCACTTGATCTGCGTGGGTCAATTGTTGGTGGTGATCAGAGTAGGATACACGAAAACGGATAAGTAATAAGCCGAGTTACGTTTAACATGTAGTGACCGTGCTGCTGGAGCCGAATCACATGGGTCTGAACGTGCTGCGAGCGCGAATCAGCATTCTGGCGTGGTCTTAGTATGAACTCAGTAGAAGCAGATGTGGGACATCTGTAGGCTTGACAACAAATGACCAGAAGCTTCGAAACCATAGTTTGTGATGAGACATTCATGCACCACCAGGGTCGATGTCGAACGGCCTTGCTTGGAGAAAGCTGACTGGTGTGTAGTCGTGTAAGGAACTTGTCTGAAAAGTTTCGTATTGGGCAGCGTGTGCTCATGGTTGGGGCTTATGGGTAGTATGGCGACAAGCGTCGGTGATCCCAAAGTGGCGCGTGCCACGGTTTCCACAGTGAGAGGTGCATGCGTATCAAAGGGATACACGAATGATGCGTGTATTCCGAATTACCGGCTAGGATCGCAACAAGCGTCGGTCATCCGGGAAGTGGCGCGTGCCACGTTATCCACAGCGGCAGATGCATGAGCACATAAGGAGTTCATGGGTTCATGGGTTCATGGCCGCGACCGAGTTATATTGATGAAGTACGTGAAACATGCACGGGCATATGCCAAGTGATAACACGTTAGAAATGTGCTACATAGTAGACGAATATTATGGGTTACTGTTTCGCTCGCCTAGCTGTTGTAGTGGCGGGTGTTGAGATAGCAGAGGCTATAGTACGGGTGATGTCAAGGTTGGATCTGGCGTACTGGCTGAGTCAACTGCATCGTCCCTTAACGCCGGTTTGACTATGTCAATCGAGGCCTTGTCGTATCGACCGACGCGGTCAATCACAACTGTTGTTTGGGACCGCTAAAATATCCTGAATGATCCAGCATAAGAAGTGTGAAGTTTTTGCTTCCGCATGTCGTTTCAGAAAAAGAAATACTAGCAAAGTTACAACTCTTTAAGCATGTGAGACGGTTTGGCTTGAAGTCGCGGGGGTTGAACCGTACACGTGAGCAATCACGGAATACGATTCAACGGGAAGTGTGTATCAAGGTCAATTGTTAGGTATAGTTAAGCAATGTTGTAACAGAATTCTATTTAACAGTGGCATACAAGAATAGCATTGTCTATTATTTCATTTTTGTATATTAGGCACTGATAAAGTACCAACATGCCAACACTACCGCATTGAAGCTTGTCATCAATATAACGGTTGAGCTTCACCTGTGAAAAACAAGCTGCAGATTGATGATTTCATATTTAATGTTCTCAATCAAAATTAAAATAGAACGACTCGAGTTTAAACATTAGTAAAACATGAGCAGTTGGGAAACGTCAGACGTTGCGAAACAATATGTATTTCGTTACGGTAGGTCAAACAGGCCTGTGTGATTTGGGTTAAATTGAACCAGTTGCCGTTAGATCAATTTTCATATAGCATGGAAGTGAGAAGCGGGACAGTCATCCTGATGTCAGAGTAGTGGTTACTTGATTGGCTGAAATGAGCTAATTATGACTTCCATTTTGTGCAATGTGCGCCTAATCACGTTTGATTTATTGACGTTTTCTTGCTCTTTCGTCGATTTTCATTGGTAAACATGATTAGTCTAAAACGTTCAGCAATGGATGTAAAGTCAATCATTCAGTGGTGGAAAAAACGTGGGGACTGCCATACGTATCGTTACAGCAAGTGAACTGTAGCTTATAAAAATAGTCAGATATAATTTAGAACAAGAATACGTGCTTCCGACTCGCTCGAAAACGCGAGATCCCAACCAATTTTAAATAACATATCAGCATGTGAAATCTGCAGGCGCGATTGCTGAGCGGTCAGCAATTTGGGTTTCATGTTCGTAAGCGACAAATTACAATATCAAATCTTTTTTACTTACATCAAAGATTTGGTTTCTTAAAATGTCCCCAATCGCATTTCCTAAAGAATTATGCCGCAATATTTATAAAAAAATGCCGTAGAATAGCACGTCATTCTGTAATCGTATACATATTGCACGCATAGATTTGTGACTGTGCAGCCAAAACGTTAAACAGTTTTTACATATATCTAATAAATTAATTACATAAAAAATGTATTCTTTTAGTAAAACATGCAGTTTTAAGTGTGTATACGACAGGAATTCACAATGGCCATATACCATCCAAGAAGCGATTACAGTGTGTGTTCTCAGATGTCTTTATATAATCATTGACAAAGGAATGAAAGTCGAACCTTGGTTCACATTTATTTCTTTGTAAATTACAATTATGAGCTCAAGTAAATTCATTATGGTAGAACCCCACTATAAACAACAAATCAATCGGACTATCCAGTTAGGAAAATTGCAGACATTTTCGAAATTCACTTAAACATAACCGTGCATTCAACCATACATTGGTCACGAACCCAAAAGTGACTGTTTCTTCGTCCATCCAATAAATGTTTTATATTTAAGGCTACTCATTAGTACTATATCGGCCGATTAACAATGTTAATTTATTTCGTAAACATATTACGGCATAAAAAGTGCTTGCTAATAACAAGCTTTGGAATTATATGTAGAACACTACAATCCACCAAAACACAAGAGCAGAAATCGCTAAAACACTGTCGAGGAAAATTAAAACTCGAAATATTTCCATTTTCTAGATTATTGCAGGTGAACGGATAGGATGAACTTATTTCATCGCTCACTCGATATTCAGCAGCACTGGCATTAATCAACAGAAAAACAACTGAGACAACTAATCAATTTGATTAAGTAGTGGTGATGATAGAAAACTTGGCTATTCACCATAATTGCGAAACACTCTTTATGATCATGAACCCTGAAATAAAAATTTATATAGCTGCAAATTAACAGTCCTGCTTAGTGTCTAACACGTCTTGTAACAGTCCAGGTTTTCCAGTTTAGTGTTTAAAGAGAAAAACTTCATTTTTTCATTAGAATCAACATTTTCGGCTAAGGATTACATGTAAACTGTGACTGACTAAATTTCGGTTACTGATTCCTAAGTGTTTTGTTGGGCGAAGTGGTTTTTCATAACGCCTGCGTTCTTGCGATAGCGTTGGTTTTTGAACACCCGCATTTTGGCACAAAGAACCACGCTCGTATTCATGGTTTAATATTTTTGAAAGTGTCGGCGTTATACAATAGAAGTAAGTTTAAAGGAAAAGAAAATTGTAAAAGAGAAAATTGCAGTACTTCTGTTCGTTGCCTGTTGATGTTCTTATTTTTCATAAAAATAAGGTTCGTTGCTTATATCTTTATATTTTTGCGGCGCAATTCGATTTGTGTTTAACTGGTAGATGTTTCTTTCCGATCGACGAAGTTAAATCAATATGCACTTGATGCAGAGAGACTTTTGAATTATAATAGAATGAAATATGAAATAAATAAAAGTGTACAATAAACAATGTTTAGAGGGAACGATGTGCTACACAGCGCCCACCTTTGGTGAAAACACCGAGTGCTGATCGTCAGGATAAACAAATGCAATTCGAACAACAGAATATAGATAGCGCCCGTTCTAAGCACGACCGGCAAGCTAGCGTTCCAGTGTTCGGTGGCGGATAAGTAGAAATAGCGCATCACGCCAGTCACTCCAATGTTATCTAAGGGTATCCTACATCTGAGATTAGTTCTTTTCATTCCGAGGTGATTTATGTCTCACCATAACCCGAAAAGCAAAAGAAACGTGGACCACTTTCATGCATATGATAATTTATCGTGGAAATTAGCCTGGCGACCTGATCTTGTTTGCGAACCACTTCAGTGTTATTGAAATATACTGCTTGATTTCCTTGTTTAATTTCATGTGTTTTAGTTGAACCGTCTCCACTTATTTCTTCTTTCAAGATTAAAGATTTAATAATTTATGATAACAAAAAGCACATAGCTTCACAATTATCATATCGTAGTGAATACTTGTTCAGGAATTAGGTATAACAATAAACATGTAATGCCAAGTACAGTCTAGTTGTATAGTTACCATGAGTCAATACGCAGGTGTCGTCAAATCGTTATGCAACAAATAAGAATCTAAATTTCGAAAAAACGTTTCGACGCTGAGGGAGATGACAATAGTTTCGGGGAGGAAATTCCAAACGACGTACACAATACAAATAGCGGCGACAGCTGATACGCAATTGGGGGAATTTGCAGTTTCGCTGAGTGGCTGCGTGTATGACGTGACTCACGGTATTTGAATAATTATTTTAAGGGATGATGTGGGGTATTTAATATTTTGTATGTTAGTATCACATCGCTTATAAGGCTACTTTGAAGGGGAGTGGTGAGCCTCAGTTTTTGCATTCGTTCCTCGTACCCTAGTTTTCGGAAACCTCTTACGAGTTTGGTTGCGCGACGGTATATTTTGTCAAGCAATAGTATATCCTCTTTTAACCACGGTGTCCATGCTTCTGATGAATGCTCCATGCTTGAAATTATATAGGCTTTCATGATGGTGCTCGCCGTTCCAGGCCAGAAGGTCATGCAAACCTGTCGCAGCATACCTAGTATCTTGGAAGCATGCTTGTAGATAACCTCATAATGCATGCTGTTGATAACGCTGCCGCATACCCAAACTCCAAATCTCCGATTCAGTGCAGTTCAAAATCAATTGCTCACAGTGATATTGGTACTGGAATGGCTTACCAATTTGCAAAGCCTTGCATTTTTAGAAATTGAATAGCAAATTATTCCGTATCGATTATTAATCTAGAACATCTAAATCACGTTGCAGCTGTACACAGTCCGCAGTTGTTTTAATCCGCGATCAAATTTTAATATCATCAGGAAAAATAATCACCCTACATGCAAGTGTCTCTGATAAGTCGTTGATTTAAGCCAAGAAAAGTACTGGCCCGAGGACTAAAAATGTGCGGTACGCCACTAGAGGCATCAATAGCCTGCGATTGTACCCCATTGATTCAAACGATCGCCTTGCGCCCACAGAGGTAACTTTCTAGCAGAATTACTAGCTGTCGCTGTACTTATCTACTTCAGCTTTTGTATTTGTCGAAAGTGATTAAATCGGTCTAAAGCCTCAGACATATACAGATAACAAGCGTGGATGCTAGCTCCTTCGTCAACCGCTTGGGTCCAGTCATTTAAAACCGTCAACAGGTTTGTCAAGCATGAACGAGATTTACGAATACAATGATGCGCTACAGATAGCATATTTTGTGATTCCACGTGATGAACTATATTGTCCGTCACTATACGCTCTAGATATCACAGGAGGTAGTGTGGCAGGACCCTAGTTCAGCGGATCTGAATGTCTACCGCCTTTGTTGATAGGTGAAATTAACCCTGTCCTCCACTCAGTTGGCACCACTTCTTATATTAGAGAATGTTTAAACAATTAACGCAAAGGTTCACACAGCTTCTGGTCACAGGATTTTAGTAAAGTCGGAAAGATTCCAGCCGCTCCAGGGGATTTCTTAGGGTTTATTTGACACAAACGTCGTTGTAAAATCACTATATTTATCTCGATCTCAGTAACTGTTGCGTCACTGATGATTGTGGTAATTCTTCATTCGATCGAATCCCTAACGGACTAAATACTTTAGCATAAAATTGAGCGAGATCATCAGTTGTTTCCTTTGCTGAGACTGTTAATCCATCGTTATTAAGAACAAGAAACACCCCTGGTTTTAGGCTCGATCGTGCATTGACAATTCGATAAAGCAATTTAGGATTTTTTTCATTTTCAATGATACAAATCGATGATAATTTTGCTTGTCTTCTTTGATGAAAGCGTTTATTTTGCGATTCCCGCAAAACTGTTGCCATGACGCATCAGACTTGATATTCTTGTGTTGAATCCAAGCAGAGTTCCTTTGCCCGATCCATTTTTTTCGTGCGACTACGAAGCTTAAAGCGAAGGTCGCTTAC
>JACCGJ010016494.1:0-19947 GCA_013407085.1 Atriophallophorus winterbourni | reverse complement strand
TGCTCGCACGTGAATCCGTGACTGTTACGTTGTCGAGCGAGCTATAAAACATCTTGGGCAACAAGGTAAACTAGCAGTTCGCCGTGGTGTTCGACCAGAATAAAGAGCCCTTCAAGAGGGGAACGATAGTTGGTTGATAGATTTTCGTCCGTGTCTGTGGATGACCAGACACAGCATTTAATCGCTGAATGATGAAGGTTTCTAGCTGGTTTCCATGAATATCCCCAGGAAAGACGCCTCAGATATCAACAAGGAATCGAGATCCTGGATTGCACTTAGCCAAAGCAGAATCACAGCTCGCGCACAATTTAACTGCTCGGGTGTTGTTTTCCTAATGATACGATGTGGTTATTATCGGATTTGCAGACATTGTCGAACACAAAGTATCGCAAGCAAGCTTTCCAGTCCATTGTCATGACAAAGAATGCCACTATTTCTAGCTTCTGTAAGAGATCAATTGTGACACGAATGCTACGCTATTGAGGAAGATGATGCTAATTTAAGATATTGTTAGACTCTGACTATAAAGCAAAATCATCGGAACAAGCAGCAAATAAAAATTAATGATTGTAAGAGAACGCACTCGGAGAGACCACTGAAGAGACCGAAACACCCCGTAAACCGAGACCACCATCCGTAGCAGGAATCGACATTAGATTTTGTACAGATTGAATACGGATCATAGACGGGCCTGTTCCACTGGGTGCAATGAGTCTGACCGCGGTGCCGGGAGCAATGGTACTCGAAGGAGTGGACAAACGATATACATTTTGGGTAGCGGGAATCGAAATGGGGGTGAGGCTTGCGGTGCCGATGCTGAGCGACGATGGTGGCTCACGGCCATTTACGGACTGTAAAGGGGTACGAGATTAAACTGGATGTGACAAAGGGATGATATGATATGACTAGGCTTAGTTATAGTAGCGTTTTATGTGAGCCGTGAAGCATAATAAGAAGGTTGTCTTAAATTTTAGCATTCTACGTGAAAATGGTAAAAATCTAACATTTGATTGTCCGTAAATATGCAATGCAACACCTCCAACCCATGAATATACAGAATTACACGCCAGCGATCAGGCGAAGGATTGGACAACCTACATGAATGCCCACAGACTGGGTTATTATGAGCTTACGCCGACTTTGCTGTTAGAAAGACAACACTGATTTCTCATTTGAAGTTCATAAGCAGAAGCAATCTCGCTGGCACAATTATATCTGGGAATGACTACAGGATTGCACATGTTCATATTCACACGCACATAATGCGCGTAGAAAACAATGCATAAAACCGTATATACAAAATGGGGTCTTCATCAGTTGACCTACCGGAAGAAAACGAAATATAGGCAAGGTGGGAGGATGAAGCTTCGTTGACACACATACAATCATGCATTTCACATAGAGACAGTAGTGATAAGAAGAAATCGGGAGAATCAAGACCTATGTAATAGATTCAGATTTCAAGGTGTGAACATGAAATTACATTTTTAGAAACGGTAAGCGGACTTTCTAGAACAAATATTGGTACGCTTTACTTGGGAAACAGAGGTGCAGTCAGATCTAAGGTGATAATTAGGACAGGGAACATGATTAGGCGGAAGATTTTCCACCGTCAAATAGCTTAGGGTAGACGGTATGGTGTGAAATCACAAGCCTGGTCCAGACAAAGTGCCGCACAGTCAGAGGCTGCACACGAGCTAAGATATTGGCAGTTTGCTTAGGCTTAAACAGACATGAGAAAACAAATAGAAATAAAAATGGCAGTGAGACTCGTGTGTTTCAGCCTATAGTAAGAATAGGGTGTGTCACGCGGACAGAGTGCGAGAATACGGAGATTTCTGACCTCTGTGCTTTGTATGGGCTATTTAGTGTCAAGCCAAGTAAAGCCGGTAGACAGAATGTTCTTAATCATCTCCTGTCCTAATTATCAGCCTAGTTTGGAGAAGGTGTTGCAGGAGTGAAACATTGCCCTAAAACTGCTTTTAACGATCTCCAGCAACGTAACAAGAGTTCGCATAGGATGCTTAGAGCTATGTAGGAAACACGATGTTATTTAAGTAATAATGGGATGACATATTTATGGCTACCCAAAATAAACTGCACGAAAAAACGAGCTGATGTCTAAAAGATAACATTCTTTTCTCATATATTGGTTTGGGCCTCGGCAACCTGGCAGTATCACAGTCCACCGCCGCATCGTACTTTAAATGACGGCATAGGCTCGTCAATTCATATTGCTGCGCCATCTGAGCTCGTTTGCCAAATATAGTTTATTTATTTTCATGATTGTTCAAGTATTGGATATCATACGTGCAGAAGCAATGAATAATGATAGAAGAATTTAGTGCGATGCATCATAGCAAACGTAAGAAACGCAAGAAAAATGTTTTTAACACCGAGAAACGATAGGATTAGACAATCAGGAACGCAGAACAACTGAATAGGAATCAGAAAAGAATTTGAAATTCATTAGGTTACATAAATTTGATGTACACGGCCGTAGTGTACAAGCCTAACGATGCGCATATAGCGGTTTCAAGCTGCTACACGAAGAAACTAATGACGACTATGACTATTTTCTTAGAACCATGACAAAAATTCAAGCGTCAGAAAAAATATTTAAGCCCAATTTCAAAAAGAAACATGTTAAAACATATGTACGTATACACGAAATCACAAGCCTGAACCAGGCAAAGTGCCGCGCAGGCGTAGATTGCACATGTGCTAAATTGATTGGTCAACGGTAGTGAGCTGCATGCTGAAACACGCTGGAGTCTCACTACCATTTCTATTTCCCCCCTCATATCTGTCTAGGTTTGGGCAACCTGACAGTATCATAGACCAGGTACAGTCTGACTGTGCGGCACTTTGCCTGGATCAGGCTTGTGCATTCATACCATACATGGGATAAGATACTGTAAGGGTGCCCAGACCTAAATAGATACGAACAAAGAAAATACCAATGACAGCGAGACTCAAGTGTGTATTCGCATGCAGCTCACTACCGCTGGCAAATCAACTTAGCGTGGTGTTAGATGCACAGCACCGAAGTGCTGCGCATCCAAGGTTAAAACATTCAATTGGCACATACCGGTTGAGTCTCGACCGTTGCCAGGGTATAATTAGGTGCGGCCAAGATGTATTTCTCTGAGGGCAATGGCAATCCGTGGGGAGGACGAATGGCAGGCAGTGGAATGTTATTTCGATCCGTGTATGATAACAATTGTTCTTTATGGGGTGGAGCAAAACAAAGTCTGTCCGTGAATGATTCGAGGGTCAACTTTACGTCTTTCTCGTCGATCTGCTGATGACCAGAATGTTTGGCAAGGGCTTTAGCATCCTCGACAATATCACACGTGTATTCTATGTAGCGCTCCAACTGCTCATGAAAAGACACTTACTGTATAAAACATCCAGAATTCTGGTACATATCTCATCGGAAACCTCGGAAATATTGAATTCTTCGAACATTTCACGAATAGCACCAAGGGCGGACGGTTGTAGTTCAAGTGTTTCCGCTGGAGTTTTCGGGTCAGCCATTTGCAGATGATTCGAAATCTTCTAACAATCACCAGCAAAATGGGCGCTGAAACATGTAGGAAGAAATGAAAATAGTGTAACGCGAGCGGAAGGAATGAGCGATAGATCGGCCCAACGAAATGACTCAGATTGTGTGGAAACGGGTTGATGTATTACCGTAAGCCAGCGCTAGTGCCAGATCATCATCTATCATACTGGAGAGCATTACATCAGAGATAAGTAACGAGTGCCGCACTGCCATGCAACCAAAACACGTTAAAATTCTAAAAATATGGTGAAGAGTGGGAACTAATCAGCTACTAACCTGTTGAAGGTTAGACGCAGACACACTGGAATACACAACATATATCGATACCTAATATCTCTAGAGAGCGGGCTCGTCCAAACTGTTGTTTTGGTTGTTGCAGGGTAAGAATATTGAACGACTCAAACCTAATAAGGGCACGTGGTAACACGCGATTGACCAGTTGTTCGGTTGATGACTGTATATAACGCTTGTTCATTTGTCCATGGATAGGACTAGGTGCAGTAGCTTTTGATGCGGCAGGTCACATTTTTTATTATTTCTCTTCTATCCCAATTGAATTCTCGTCCTACTTGATTCCAGTATACCAAGATTATTGATTTGTGATCATGTCGTCATGCAACCGGTTTGCGTTCATGTTTCCTTGTTTCTAACCTCCTTCCAGTCTGTCCGATATAACATTTCTCACAATCGGAACACGGAATTCTGTACACTACGTTATTTCTTTTTTCCGTAGCAAATATGTCCTTGAGGTTGACTAGCTGGCTTCGTAGTGTTTATACAGGTTTGTGTGCTAAAATAATTCAAAGCGGGCGTGAGATTCTTGCAGTTTCTGATGATGTGATCGAGTTTGAAGACGAAATGTTCGCAATCAACCATACCAGCTCGGAGACCAACTATGACCTACAATCCCGTGCGCGGATGTGCAATCGTGCAGTACTTTTGTGCTGTGCAGCAAATTCCATCGCACTGAGACTGCGCCTTAACGTGGTGCGATCGTTTGTGTACCTCTATGACCCATTGAGGTATGCTGGGTGGTGCTTTCCGAGCACCTTCAGGGTCCCTCTTACCAGGAAGGTCAATGGATAGAGATCTGACGAACACGGTCTCAACCTAACCCGCTGCCATGTGGGTCGGGCTTTTTAGTCAAAGGATTTGGTCGAGAACCCTAATAGTTCTCCTGTCTAGGCATGGGCGACCTGGCATTATCCCAGCCCGCATACAACCATGACTATTATTACGAAACCCAACTCAATAGTGCATCGGCCGTCGCGCACGATAAACAGGGTCGCTTTACCTGCTAGCCCTACTCTTCAAACTGTTTATGACGCTTCCCTCCCCCAGCCACTCCCAACAACTCTCCGTTTGTCAATCCCAGCGTTAGAAAAGACCCGTTGAACACGGAACATTTTCTGTTCGCGAACATACAGATCACTTCATGAAACCACAGACTAATGCTCATATCGGTGCCATGAATAGGTCAGCAAGCTGTATTGGCTCTTACCTTAGATAGTCTATCTACTGATGTTTGCTGTTTATCGGAAACGCGCTTATACGATCCGTCTATAATTACTGAACTTACTGCCTCAAACTTTTCAACTCGCTACTTTTTGCATCATCATCATCATAATCAAAGACAGCATTACACCGGTAGCGCGTACCGAATGCTTAACTGCCACACAACCATGAAAAAGTAAAATCCTAAAAGATGGGAAAGGGTGGGACTTAAATAGCTACGGATTCTATAGAAGAGTAAGCACAAACAAACTGGGGTAGAGGTGCCTACACCTCGAATGGAACATGCATTCAAACAAGTTTCGTGAACGAGTAGAGCGACATCAGCACGGCAGCTTCCTGGCGGCTTTCACTGTCATGCATCATAACAAGCTTTTCTCGTCACTCCGCTTGACAACATACAAGGTTATGCAAACACTCCAAGAAGATGCTTAGTGCAAGACCGCCATTGAACACTGTTTCGGGACATATCCTTAAGCGTAACTAACCATTGCGATATATGATCGCGGGGACACCAGCCTGGAAGACGCGCTGCGCCTACTTTGGAAAAGTTACTAGTAAGAATTTTTAGCTGCCTATGCCATGTGACGGTTTGGCCACCCCGAGATTTACGCCAATCAGGATGTGGCGTCGCCAAAAGAATCTGTTTCGGAAGTCGGTGGTCCGGCATTCGTAAAACGTGACCCAGCCAGCGTAACCTATGCAGGTTGATCTGCTTCTTTATATCAAACATTATACCGAGCAACTTAATTCGGGAGAGAAGAACATCGGTGCGTTATTCGATGTAACAGCTTAACCCCTAGAATGTTGCGGAGACATCGGTTGTCACAATTGAAGACGCTATGAATGTTGTCTGTACGTAGGGTCCAGAAAACAGCCCGAATTGTCGCTTTATAGACTCTACCCTTGAGTAACAGAGACAGTCCTTTCTGGCGCCAGAGGTGACCTAGGTTGTGGAATGCTACGGTCGCTTTGGAAATGCGTGCCGAGACCTCGTCGTCTAACGATGCAGAATTATTGATACAACTACCGAGATACGTAAAGCGATCTACAATTTCAAGAATCTGATTGTCAAGTAATAAAGTGCTGTTTGATAAGTCGATGTCCTGCAGCAGAACACTGCACTTAGAGGGTGCAAAAACGCATTCCAAATGCGGACACAATACTAGATATCTTGTTTGCTGTTTATAAGAAACGCGCTTATATGATCCGTCTATAATTACTGAACTTACTGCCCCAAACCTTTTAACTCGTTACTTTTTGCGCAGCTCTGGTGATTCTGTAGCTGCCATTTCAGGACAGGCGTGTGTTGGTATAGTGCTGAATTCACGTGCCGATCCTGTCTAATCGATTAGATTCCTTGGAATAGCAGGATGTGCGCAGTTAGACTAGCCACTAATATTACACCAAACTCAAAATATTCTAATCAGAGGTGCTTGTTTATTGTAGCAACTTACGCCCCGACTAAGACCAATTCGGACGACGAGAAGAACGCCTTCTACGACGATCTTTATGCTCTTTTGCGACGTGCAAAAAGCTCAGATATTGTTGTCTTAGCGGATGATATGAATGCCAGACTAGGTCGCTTAGATACATCTGAATCACAATTAGGTGACATGTTTGGTCTTCATGGTATGAAAGCACAAGCCTGATCCAGGAAAAGTGCCGCACAGTCAGAGACTGCACGTGGGCTAAGATACTGTCAGGTTGCCCAGGCCTAAACAGATATGAGGGGGGAAAGAGAAATGGTAGTGAGACTCCAGCGTGTTTCAGCATGCAGCTCACTAGCGTTGGCCAATCAATTTAGCACGACGTTAGCCGCACAGCACAGAAATGCTGTGCGGTCTTCATGGCCAACGCACAGATAATGGTGAACGGTTTATACAATTCTGTGTACAATCAGGGTTATTTATTAGCAGCACTTCTTTTCGCCATAAAAGATGTCAATATGCCACATAGCGCTCGCCGGGTGGAAGCCAACCTTCGGCCCAAATCGATTATATCGCTATAGTGCTCGCTGGAGAGGTTGCATTTAGGACTGCCGCTCCTTTTGGAATACCTGCATAGATTCAGATCATGCTCTTGTGCGATGTCGGATCTCGTTAAAGTTCTCCGGCGCGAAGCCTTCGAACGGGAAACGCATTGTGGTCGAAATATTCTCTGCCTACAGTTCAAGACATTTATAGGACCGCCTTGAGTCATCATCATCATCATGAAGCACAAGTCTGGAGCCAAACAAAGTGCGAAGCAATATGAAGTAGGAAAAGCAGATAAGCAAGCGCGTGGAAAAGGGAAAGCAGGTAAGCGGGATACGCAAAAGCAAATGCACAAAAAAGCAGCTTGTTTTTGTAGTTTCACTGCATGAGATTTTTTGTTTTGTTTTTGTTTTTTGTGTTTTTATGTAAAATAATACCGAATAAAAAAATATGACACATAATAAAATACACTGGCGCCACTGACTTCGGTTTGTAGCCATATCGCGTAAGGTTTCCAGCCAACTATTAGGTGGAGCTTTTGGACCCCACCCAGGCAAACGAATACGCCCAACTGAGCTTAGCGCTACGGTGAGTTTCTTCATCCCAACGCGCCACGTCATGGACTGGCCACCCGATCTTTTCTCCCAGCTTCTGTCAGGCTCTGCGAATAAGGCGCGGTACGGTAAACGGCGAGTAGGCATTCTTAATACATGTCCCAACCATCGCAAGCGAGCAAGCATCAGCATTTCTCTCAGTCCGTGGCCATCTGGTCCTAACACCCGCTTGCAGACATCTATATTTGTAACACGATGCTGCCACCGAATGCGAGCGATTCTACGCAGGCAATGGGTATCAAAAACAGAAAGCCGACGGACATCTTCCGCTCGGATAGACCAGGTTTCGCGGCCATAAAGGAGTGTAGCACGCACCAATGCGTTGTACACTCGGCCTTTGAGTAACTTCCAGTGTCCCCATGTGCAACTGCCGAAGAAAGGTGGAACAAAATAGCAGGGATTATGCGAGTCGCCGCAATAACAGCCTGTGAGACTGCACAACCAACCCAAAAGTCCCACTGGATTTCACAACTCTCTATAGAAATTCTTCACCAGCGATACCAAATACCACATGGTCCTTGGCACAATACAGAGCGTAGACGCGTGAGGAATGAACTTAAACGGAGCTTAAGACTAGACAGAGAAAAGTGGTGGTTAAATAAGGTCGAGCAAATGGAAATAGCAAATAATGCGGGTAACGTGCGAAAACTCTTTCAACTAATTCGATCGACGGGGCCTACGAAAAAAGGAGTCAGTGAGACTATCGCTGAAATAGACGGTACTCTTATCACTAATAAGAATCGCCGCCTCTCACGCTGGGCCGAACATTTTCAAGAACAGCTCAGCTGGTCGCCTGCAACAGAATCATTCCCTCATTTGAAGCAATGTGATCTATACTGTTACTGTATTGGTGCGAAACCTGGACCTTACGTAAAGAACACATTCAGCGTCTCCGATGCCTCCGCAACATTCTAGGAGTTAGCTGTTACAATCGCATACGCACGGATGCTCTCCGAAATAAGTTGTTCGGTAGTAATGTTGATATAAAGAAGCAGATCAACGTGCATAGGTTACGCTGGTTGGGTCACGTTTTACGGATGGTATGAAAACACAAGCCTAATCCAGGCAAAGTGCCGTACAGTCAGAGACTCCACGAAGGGGCTAGCATACTGTCAGGTTGCACAGACCTAGACAGATATGAGGGGAAATAGAAATGGTAGTGAGACTCCAGTGTGTTTCATCATGGAGCTCACTACCGTTGGCCAATCAATTTAGCACGATGTTAGCCACACAGCGCAGAAATGCAGCACGTTTTACGGATGCCGGACCACCAACTTCCGAAACGGATTATTTTTGCGACACCGCAACCTGATTGGCCAAACCGACATGTGGCATAGGCAGCTAAAAAACCCTAGTTTACGAATGTTTGAATGCATGTTCCATTCGAGGTGTAGGCACCTCTTCCCAGTTTGTTTGTGCTTACTCTTCTAGAGAATCCGTAGCTATGTAAGTCCCACCCTTCCCCATCTTTTAGGATTTTACTTTTTCATGGTTGTGTTTCAGTTAAGCATTCGGTACATGCCACCGGTGTAATGCTGTCTACGATGATGATGATGCCCGCTGCCGATTACTATTTTCCTGGCTTGATTGTTCTTCCGAATCGAACCGTTTCGTCATTCGAACCACTGTGGAGCATGAATTCGCCATCCTCTTGTGATGTAAATTTACGTTTGAGATCCACGAAAGCTGGCCAACCACGTACATAGGTTTAGGAATATATATGTATAGAACTTTTTTTATTTCTACGGACGGAGCATGAGAGCCTGTGGTGAGAAATCACATGAGAGAAATTTAGTAATGATGTTGGCCTTCTTCGGTCGATGTCGTCCATGGATTAAGGATTCAAGGATTTATGGTTACAAAAGTTAATACTTTACAACACCACAGGATTGCGGTATGAATAAAAACATGAGAAATACAATAGTATAAAAGCAATAGTGAATATCAAATGTAAGGCTCACGAATGTTATTCTTTTGCATATGTAAGTCTAATTTCGCTTTAAACGCCGCCAGGTAAGGGGAGTCCACCACATGTTGGGGTAGGGAATTCCAAAGAAGTATAGCACGTACGGCGAAAAAATGGCGCCGACAATCAATACGGGAACTTGGAACGTAAAGGGATAAGGTGTGTCCGCGTGTTACTTTCCCACCACACACATCGAGCAAGTGTTTTAGATAGATCGAGATAATCGCAGCCGTATCCTTCCAAATGTCCCAGAAGCTGCAACGTTTTTGATGCAAAGTGTAACCGCAAACACAGCATACCATATTCAAATGTGAGAGGTATAGCTTTTCGTGTAATCTATACAAATGTACGGAGTCGACAGATACACTTTTTCAGCACGACAAACACATGAGCTCACGGAATTGATTAGATTTTGTGCGCAAATTTGCTTAGAATCGACAGTACCTACTTCTTTATCGCGCTTAACTCGGCAAAAAAGCTCCCCAGGCATAGAGCAGCGCCACTTACTTAGGGCGACGTTGCGAGCTAATGCGGGTATCGAAGAAGTCATTTTGAACGCGTATCTACTCGGAGCTTCTCGAGGTTTGGCATGCCGAGTCAAAGTTGTCATAACATGTTGGGACATAAAAGGTCAATCCTCCAACCAAGACAAGTTGACTTCACGAAGTACAATAATCCTCGGTGTCCGCCGAAATGTTGAGCTTCGGAATAAAAGCAACATGATTTGAAGTAATGGTTATACATTGCCGATGCCATTGAATCTCGTGATTTGATTGTTGCAGATACATATAAGATATCTAGATCCTCGAACCACAAAGACAATGTGTCGAGTCCTATTACGATCACTTTTGTAACAACCAACATTGCTGTTGCTATCAGTACCTATTGGAAATCGTATCGCGCATAACTTCCACATGACGTACGACAAAGCGTGCCCAAGCGTGCTCTCTTGTTACCACCCAAATGTTATTCGCAGTCTCAGCTTGATAGAAATCTGAATGGTGTTCACCAAGATGTTACTCAAAAAACGCAAAAGGTCCGGCTCACTGCGAGGCAGGCCAATAAGTAAAATGCCTGACCGGGTGGCCAATGTTTAACTATTAAATGAGTTGACTGATTCCCTACATGTAACTACTACGTCGCGATCGCCTAAGATCACGCGGCGGATTTTTGGTCTTCATTAACGAAACGAAAATGTTCATCGTGAACTAAGCCATCATGATAAGATGTTGTGTTCACCGAACTTAGTCAATCTAGATGAATGTACAATCGGCATCTTTTACAGTTCTCCGAAATCAGAAAAATCGTTCAATTATAAACTAGTCGAATCCTCACAGCATATCAAGCCGTCAGACTAATCAATTGCTAATCATGGGCGACTTTAATCTCCAGCATTTGTATTCAAAGAATAAAACACTCTCTGCAGTCGTTTAAATATAAATTCAAGGAGCTTCTCGAAATCGCTCCACTGAACAGCCACTCGCAGAAAGTGCCTCGGCCAACTTCCAACTCTTGATCTTGTTTTAACGTCTTAACCGACCATACAATACATTGCTCCCCTGAGAAAAAATGTGACCGTGCACTAATTGTGCTTGATTGATCACCTAATATCAAAAGACTTAGCGACCAGACAAAAACTCAACGCAAAATAAACCTTTAACTCCTAAACATTCGTCTCGAAGAACACATCCAAGAGTTCGATATCATGGATTCTGGATTGTATTAAAATACATTTATAAATTATTTGAATTCAAAAATTCGAGAAACCTTCAGATATGCATCACGTAAATGCCACCATAACTAAACGTTTGTTATGCAGATTAGATCTAGGAAATGGTTAGCTAGAAAGGAGGACTCCACGGGAGCAACTTGAAATCGATTCTGTAAGATACGGAAACGCGTCACGTCTCTTGTAACAGATGATCGCATGCAGTTGCAATGAAACTTGCTCACGAAAATCAAAAAGAATCCTAAGCTTATCTACAAGATAGTAAATAAGCCATGAAGGGCTAAACCAGGCGTCTTCTCCGTAAGAACACCCAACCGATTGTCTCAATCTGCCCAAAATATCGCCGATGCTTCAGCAACGCTTCACTCACTTGTCTTTTAATCCTAAGCGTTGTATCGAGTATCAATATTTACGAAATTCGCCACATTGTGATTAGGAGATGACCATAATCGAAAATGGTTGGACTGGAACTTTGTAAACTGAACGAAAAGAAGACCTTAGCGCAGAAAACTTTACCCCCGCCATACTTCAAAAGTGTTACTTTTCTTTCACGCAGCTGTTCATTCACAGCCTGCATGAAGTAAAAATACAACCGCAATGAAAATCAGGGGTGATTACTCCTACGTACAAAGGAGGCATCCAAATCAACAGTCACATCCACGGGGTCAAAATCCCTAAATAATAAAATTGAGACACATCAAAATGGACTAGAATTCAGTATACAAAATCTGAATGAAATTATAATAAACTTTATAAAGCTAACACTGCTGTCAGACTTAAAGGCAAATGCCAAAGAGTGTATAAAAAAATCCATCATACTCGAACAAGCCAACATTATCATAGATAACCGCGCAGATGTTGACTAAAACGGGTAAGTGTTCGCCGGGATCTGTGACTACTCAACTTAATGGAAACGAAAAAGGACTCAGCAAAACCATTTCCAACCAAGACAGTCTCAAGTTATAGACTAAAAACCGCGGGTATATACATTAGTGTTTTATGCATTCGAAGCTAATCAAAAACATGACTTAGTCGAATGGTATAAACTCTTAAGTAATATGCGACTGGCAGCGGTTATCCCCTCATCAATAGTTCGGCTAAACCGCCAGCTGAATTCACCTCACAAAATGATCCTCGCCTCTTACGAATATCACTGCATCATCATCTCATCATCAAAGACAGCAATACACCGGTAGCACGTACCGAATGCTTAACTGCCATACAACCATGAAAAAGTAAAATCCTAAAAGATGGGGAAGGGTTAGACTTAAATAGCTACGGCTTCTATAAAAGAGTAAGCACAAACAAAAGGGGTAGAGATGCCTACACCTCGAATGGAACATGCATTCACACACGTTTCGTGAAGGAGTAGAGCGACATCAGCATGGCAGCTTCCTTGCGGCTTTCACTGCCATGCATCATAACAAGCTTTTCTCGTCACTCCGCTTGACAACATACAAGGTTAAGCAAACACTCCAAGAAGATGCTTAGTGCAAGACCGCCATTGAACACGGTTTCGGGACATATCCTGAAGCGTAACTAACCACTGCGATATCTGATCGCGGGGACACCAGCCTGGAAGACGCGCTGCGCCTATTTTGGAAAGGTTACTAGTAAGGGTTTTTAACTGCCTATGCCATGTGATGGTTTGGTCACCCCAAGATTTACGCCAATCAGGATGTGGCGTCGCAAAAAGAATCTGTTTCGGAAGTCGGTGGTCCGGCATCCGTAAAAGGTGACCCAGCCAGCGTAACCTATGCAGGTTGATCTGCTTCTCTATATCGACATTACTACCCAACAACTTATTTCGGAGAGCATCGGTGCGCATACGATTGTAACAGCTAACCCCTAGAATGCTGTGGAGACACCGGTTGTCAAATACTTGGAGACGCTGAATGTGTTCTTTACGTAAGGTCCAGGTTTCGCACCCATATAGTAACACACACTATCACTGCAATCTTTTGATGGACGTTTAAAACATAATCCTAAATACTTACCTTCTTAGAGGCGTTCCAGTGTCTACATTTCGTATCAATATAGATCTACCATAGTGGTAGCGAACTTCGAATGAGAAATATCAAGAAGAAAACAATACAGGAATTATTATAATTCTTTGTGTTCCGAAAGATGCTGCTGACGTACCTTCTCAAGAAAAGTCTGAGCACGGTCAAAAGCGGTGGAAATATCTAGAAGAAACAATCCCTAATAAAAAGTCATACTTGTGAATACATTCAGGATTCTGCGGTCTGCCAACCATAAAGGGTAAGGTCCTAGCCCTTAAGAGCTAACTTATTTACAACCGAAATCACCAATATTATCGAACGTAAATGGAAATCTAGTAGAAAATACCTACCCCAAAACGTCAAGTTGTGTTTGCCCAGAATAATAGCCGGAAGCAAGCAAATGGATGGTATCGACCCACCAACGCCTAGTGATTTGGTGCAACAGAAAATCATGCGATAGTTGCAAAAACCTTGAGCAGCCCGACTTTAGCCGAGTTGACCCATTGATAACATTTTATGAATTGAACACTACAAATTTCATAACAAATTTTATATACAAATGCGCAAAGTATTTCGAACAAGTTGGCAGAGTGAGCCAAGATATGCTCGCACCACTCACCTGGAATTATTACCCTTACAGAAAAAATGGTAATCTTCACAAATAATTGAGACCGATATATTTATTCCCAACATGAATTGGATAAGAAACGATCGCGCGAGAAGTGGTGGTGACGTTGCTTTTCATTATAATAATCGCCTTCCTAGCCGTCTAATAGACAACACAGAATTTACCTTTGATGATACAATTTGGTGTTCATAAAATCTGATCTCTGGTGAATTTTGCATGATTTGTGAGGTCTAACTGACCCCTTCCTATAATGAATCGTACAAAGGAAGGTTGATTTTTTCTTCAGCGCTTGACTAGCAATGATACTTATTACGTTTGATTTTAATCTGCCTACACTTTATCTCAAGGATGCTCACTCAAAACACGCTGGAATACCGATTTAGAGAAGTAATAGATGCATTCCCTTTAAACAAACATGTTCATGAATGCACTCGGAGAAGAAATTCTGAACGCGTCTCTGTCTTGGATTTGATTTTAACATCAGAAGAACAATCTGTCAGAGCAATCGAATTTCAGGCTACACTGGGTCATAGTGACCATTCAGGAATTGGGTTCGACCATGTCTGCAGTACTCAGCAATCCTTTGCTCTAAATCGGGTGTTTTGTCTGATAGATAAATGATTCATGAGTAGATCACTCGTGCTGATTAGGAATTGGCATGTAGTCAACATAAGCCATGACTCACAATGGAATGAACTTGTTGATTTTCTGCTACTGAAGATGGACGAGAACTCGCCGATCATTTCTAGAGCAACGTGGGTGTAGTATAAAGCTAATAAAAGTTATACTTCTCCGCAAAATTTCCGTATGTTACGCAACAGTTACTTCAATTATTCGAGAACATAAGGAAGCTCACCATTTGATGCTGCTGTCAAAAATGGAACGCAGCCAAAAGTCATGAGCGCCGAAGCAAAATTCACACAAGGTATTTTCAACTTTCAGTATGGTGAAAAATTCCCAGAGACCGCGTGGGAAACCGCAAATGGTCCCGCGATTAATTACTCTTAATTTTTCGTACCAAATGTTTTATTGGAACGTTTTGAGTATTCAGTCGACTCAGGAATCGTTTGGCGAAATTTTGATAAATCCGGAGTTTAACGCAACTCAATTGCTCAAATTGAATGTAAGAACATCTCCGGGTGCAGAGGGCATCAAACCGGATGTAATCAGGTTGTGTCATCATCAGCTTTGTAAACCGATTTCCATCCTGTTTAACTATTCGATGCTTACCGTAATGATACCAAAAGATTTGAAGTCCGGCGTGATTACACCTTTCTTCTAAACGGCTGAAGGTCTAACGCTGCAAATTATTGTCGGGTGACACTGACATTATTTGGTATTTTGGTAAGGTCACAAAACGTATAGTCCCAGAAAGAATGGCTGCACACTTCTAATCGCGTTATTTTTTTTTTTTTTTTTTCGTTTTTGCCAGCGCAGCATGGAATACAATCTCATCTCTCTTATCTAGATATATACAACCGAGTCAAAACTGAAGCCATACTCCTCAAGTGTGGGCTTCAAAGGAGGCAATATACTCTATAAAACACGGAAAAATGTTTAGCGTAATCTGAATCAATATTACTGATTCATAAATAACGCTCTTTTGTGCAAGGCCAAAACATGACCTCGAGAATTGGTTAGATATTTTTGAAATAGAATTGGCTTAGATGGTATACACCTTGCGTCGGTAACTCAGCTCGCTCGTCACCCAAAGTTCCGAACTTAGACAAATCACGTTTATTTAGGATCACTTTTGCCAACTGAAGAGACATGGAAAATGCCCTACTCAATTCGTTTTTGCTCCGAATACAATGTGACTTACCATAGTATACCTGTTGGCGTATCTTGATGGGAAATTTAACGAACACCGAATGGTCGGGATCAAACAGGATCAAGTAGTAGTATTATGCTAGACGTTCCTGTCACAACGGTTTATGAAAGAAAAATGCACGATTGTAAACGGTGCTCATATAATGACGAGACTATCGGAGACTGACAACTAGTCATCAGCGGAAAAATCTCAACTTATTTCAGAAAAAGACCAAAACGGAGACCCTGCGTCAACAGCGTCGGACCAATAAATAATCTGCTGAACGCTCAATAAAGTGTTCCTATACGAATTCCAAATTTTTTAAATAAATTGGCTGTACAAACGATACTCACAAGATCTCCTCGATATGACCAAAACCTGGTTTCAATCTTGTATCAATGAAAGCGAACTGTCAATTTCAAACATGATACTATTGCGGAACGATCGTCCGCGAAAACGAGGTGGTGTGGCTCTATAATGTTACGAACGTCTTCAGTGTATGGAGATTCACGATCCGAACCTCGAATCAGAAGATAACCAATGGTGTATTCTTACACGGGAATCACAGGACGACTGCATCATCGGCATAATATAACGCCCTCCGTCTTTGATTGATGCTCACAACCACATGTTATACGAGGCTCTACACTATGCAGGAGAGATTGGAATCTTCCAATAACTTTTCATGGGTGACTTCAACCATCCTCATCTTTTTAACAGATCAGATCATCCTCTACACACACCTGGTAATAATTTCCGTGAGCTGATCGACATGATTCCACTGCGTAACCATGTGTCCGACTTTACTCACAGAAAAGGATCAGACTTACCGTCCGTTTTAATAATAATAATACTATATTCTTGGTAGACCAAGACATGCAAAACATGATCAGTTTATCGATGTGTACAAAATATATAAATTGTAAAAATGACCTTATCAAGCGGAATTTTTGAATATTTTTCCGTTTAATAAAGGATGGTAAATTTACAATGGTAAGAAAGTTATTTTTTTCGCGCAATGTCACACAGTAATAAAGATTCATCTAGATTGCATCAAATTAGGCAAATGGAGAGGATCCGATAGATTCTGGAGCAGGGATTGAAAAAAAGAAAATAAAAGACAAAAATTATATATGGATTTAACCCTTACTCGATACAACAGCAGATGAGTTGACTGTTGACTAATTACCCCTTGGTCAGAGTGATCATCATATGTATGCAGCGCTAGGCGAGTATGTGACTCCGCTATCTATTCAGAAGTAGCGACTACGTGTGTTTACGTTACGCGCTTGAGTTAGTAATTTGGCCAGTGCTTGATTATCACAACACGGTAACACATTGTACCGCATTCACAGAAAGACTTCAGTGAAACATATATCAAAATGCGCGATTTTTTAATGAACGACGATTAAACGACTTCCGCTTTCAGCTTCGTAGTCGCACGAAAACATGGATCGGGCAAAAGAATTTCTGCTTGGATTCAACACATAAATTCCAGGACCGATGCTTCCTGCAGTTTCCGCGACAAAGTAAGCGCTCTTATTAAGGAAGTCAGGCAAAATTACCATCGTTTTCTACCTTTGAATATAGAAGGAAATCCTAAATTGCTAGATCGGATTGACAATCATCGATCTAGCTTGAAACCAGTGATGTTTTCTGTTCTTACTCACGATGGATTAACGGTCTCAGCTAGGGAAACAGCTGATGCTCTCGCTCAATTTCATGCTAAAGTATTTATACCGGTAGCTATTAGATCGACTGGAGAATTACCGCCATCAACGGTGACGCAAGAGTTGACTGAGATGTAGATCAATTCAGCGATTATACAACGATCTTTATGAATCCTAGGAAATTTCCTGAGCAGGTTGAATCACTCCGACTATACTGAAATCCTGTGACCAGCAGCTGTGTGAACCCCTATGCGTATTATTTGAACATTCTCTAACCAGTGAAGTGGTTCCAACAGAGTGGAAGACATGGGTAATTTTACCGATCTACTGCTGCTACCGTTCTGTCAACCTAATTCCTGCTAACCACCGTTCTGTCACCCTAATTCCTGTGACATTCAATGTTCTAGAGCGCACAGTGAAGGTAAAAATAGTTCATCACTTGGAATAAAAAATATGCTATCTGTAGCGCAGCAGGTTCTTCGTAAATCTCTCCATTGCTTGACAAACTTGTTAACGGTGTTAAGCGATTGGACCGAAGCGGTTAACGCAAGAGCTATTATCCACGCTTGATATCTGGATATGTCTAAAGCCTTTGACCGAGTTGATCACTTTGGACTACAACAAAAGTTGAAGAATATGGGTATCAGCGGACAGCTACTAGTATGGCTTGAAAGTTACCTCAGTATGCGAAAGCCGATCGTTCGAATCAACGGGGTACTATCACAGGTTATTAATGCCTCTAGTGGTGTACCGCATGTTTCAGTCCTCGGGCCAGTACGTTTCTCAGTTTACATCATCGACTTACCAGAGACGCTCTCATGCAAGTTGATTCTCTTTGTTTACGATATAAATATTTGGAAGCGGATTATATCAACTGCGGACAGGTGCAATGTCATCTAGATGTTTTCCATGGATATTCGGTACGGAATAGGTTGCCATTCAATTTTCAAAAATGCAAGGTGTTTCAACTTCGTAAGCCATTCCAGTACCAATATCACTTTGGGCAGACGATTTTGAGCTGGACCGAGTCGGAAAGTGATCTTGGAGTCTGGATATGCGGCAGCCTGACGAACAGCCTACATTGTGAGGTTAGCTACAAGCATGTATCAGAGATTCTAGGTAGGCTGCGAGGAATTTTCAGAACCATCTCTCCTGGAAAGTCGACTGCCGTCACGAGAGCCCACTTAAGTCCCCCTATGGAGCATGCATCACAAGCTTGGACTCCTTGGTTAAATAAGGATATAATATTGCTTGATGAAATATACCTTCGTGCAACCAAACTCGTAAGTGGTTTCGGGAAACTATCGTACGAGAACGATTGCAAGAACTGAGACTCCCTACTCCCATTCAAAGAAGCATTCGAAGTGATGTGACATTAACATGCAAAATATTAATTACCCCATATCATCCTTTAAACCATTTATTCGAAAACCGGAGTCACGACTTACACACAGCCACTCAGCGACAATACAAATTCCCCACTCCCGTATCAGCTGTCGCTGATATTTTTTATTGTGTACGTGTCTGTTTCCTATGGAATGCCCCCTCCGAATCTATTGTCATCGCTCCCAGCGTCGACACGTTCATTCGAAACTTAGATTCTTATTTGTTGCATAACGACCTAACGACACTTGCGTATGGACTCATGGTAAGTATGCAACTGGACTATATTCGACATTACATGTTTATTTCATACCTTTTCTCTGAACGAATATTTACTATGATATGGTTGTAAATGACAAATTTTGTGTAAAATTCCTTTTTATTTTTCTATTTAAACAAATTGATTTTTTCTTAATTCTTCACGGTTTTACCTATTTGTGTATACATTTTTGATACTGTTCGATCCACTTGTACACATTTTTTGTTTTGTTGAACTGATTGATTTTGCTTGGCTGCCATTAAATTCCACATATTTTTGCACGTGGTATTTGGGCTCATTTTATTGTTTCAATTCGGACACCAATTTGTGTGTCATTTGTTGTTTCATACGGAAATTTGGACGACAACATTGGTAAATTAACTATTTCTAGTTTTTATGCGTCAGGTCGTCACTTTCATTGAATCTATTATTGCTGGAGTTTTGACTCCATTGTACCGGTGCGTTCCGATATAATTGAGGTTTGTATACCATTATTATTGTAACTGTCATTAATTACAGTACCGTAGTAAACCCAAATCGTGGTTCTGAATTTGTCGAACTAGGGATGGGGGATATACGCGTTAACTAACGACATTGGTCGATACAATGGTTATTGTGAAGCTATATGCTTTTTTTAACCATAAATTCCTGTATATTGAATCTTGAATCTCACGAACATCCATATAGCATTAGACGACTAGACGAAGGAATTGCATAGAAGTACTGGCATTCACGTCTGTTACTTAGACAATTCTAAGGCTTTTGACAGAGTCAATCACCATTTGCTCCTTCAAAAATTGATACTTTTCGGAATATGTGTACTACTCAT
>JACCGJ010016492.1:0-15745 GCA_013407085.1 Atriophallophorus winterbourni | reverse complement strand
TTTGGAAAATAGCACATCAAGGCCTCGATGGACCAATGAGAATGAAGGGCGAAATGCGGAAAATATAAAAGAATAAACATGGTTTTCGCGCCAAATAATTCAAATTTATGTAAACATAGAGTCGTAATATCTTAAAAGATATTGAGTTTTTAGGGAAAATAAACGTCTTTTCCCATTACCGTGTACATATCCCAACGCTGGTTGCATTTCTGTGACCTTGGTGGACGAAATTGAATGCTTTTCCAAATCAAATATTTCCATATTTTGTTTGAGTAAACTTTTTCACAAAGTGTGTGTGTCTAGTTAAGTGAATCTAAATCATGCTGTTTTCTTCGTCTTCTTGTTGTTTTTTGTTCCAATTTTTTGCTTTCATTTTCAGCTTCTCAATCCGCTGTGCTGTGTGACAATGTGATCAAATCGCTGAAACAAAGCCAGGACTTTTCCAAGGTGAGCAAAAAACGTGGTATTTCCGTAGAGCCTTTTATTTCTAAAACTGGCGGACTTTCACTACATGATGGAATTCCACTCCCGAATCAGCATTTTCTCAACCCCAAGTGACACTAAACACCCATCTGCGACGCTGTCCTGAGGTAGCGGACGTCAACCATATGATTGTGGTGGAAGTCTTCTGTTCTGATGATCAGTCCTGATAACTGGGATAACTGGGAATGTTTTGCGGGGCCTTCAAATCGGCCGTGCATACAATTAATTTCTCCAAGGGTAAAATGCATCAAATATTTTCGGATCAACTGAGGTCAAATTTGGACGTGCACTTTAGAACGAAGTACGAGATACCGGGACTTGCAGTGAAACGTTTGACCCAAAAACTTTTGCTAGTAAACTGGATCGTATGTCAATCAATTAAGACGGACAAGAAAAATCGTTCAGTCGACAAATTGTAACTCGATGTCGGGACATGTTTATCATTTTTTAAATTTGTGGTGAAATTATTGTGACAGCTGAAAATTCGTGTGTACGAATAAAGTCAATTTCTTCTTCTTCTTCTTCTTCTTCTTCTTAACTTGTTAATAGGTGCAGACAACATCAGGCTTAGCTGTTGTACAACCGTCAAGTTTTGATCTGAATGTTGTTAAATTGTTTGAGTTTACCGAATGGGCAGGTAGGGGATTCCAAGCAAAACACACACACCTACCGAATGAAAACATCCGCGCCAGTTAGTAGTTAAGGTGTAGTATTTGCAACTTATAACCATGACCTCGCATGTTGCTACAAGTTGGAAGTTGTAATAAGTTATGCGGGGGTGGGTGGGAAACAGCAGTAAGGACTTTGCATACAAGCATAAGAGTCTATAAAGCGACAGTTCGGGCTGTGTTACTATGTGTGCGAAACCTGGACCTTACGTAAAGAACACCTTCAGCGTCTCCAAGTATTCGACAACCGATGTCTCCGCGACATTCTAGTAGTTACCAACAGGAAAAGGGGCGAGGGCGAGTGACTGGCGCCTGAAAACCACTTTGCTTCGGGCAGATGGAGCTCGTTAGCCTGTGATAGCATTTCATCTAAAGGAAGGAAAACCCTAATTTTCAACCTCCGCTGCCTTGCGGGATACCCGATCGCGGGAAAGGCTTCGGGAGAAAGCCCCGAGGAAAAATCTGCAGCGGTTAGTTGGTGCACACCACCTCTTTCTGTGAACTCCCTGCCGCCTTGCAGGTCGCACTTGGTTGTGCAAAAGCTAGAGAAGCTGACTCGAACAAACGCCGAGTGGTGCTGGGGACGCCGCTTTGTATTCAAATTCCCAAGAATCTTTATTAAAGCCGACTCATCCTCCAGGAGGAGATAGTTGCACAAAGTTAAAGTTAACTGTTACAATCGCATACGCAACGATGCTCTCCGAAATAAGTTGTTCGGTAGTAATTTTGCTATAGAGAAGCAGATCAACCTGTATAGGTTACGCTGGTTGGGTCACGTTTTACGGATTTCGGGCCACCGACTTCCGAAACGGATTCTTTTAACGACGCCACATCCCGATTGGCGTAAATCTCGTGGTGGCCAAACCGTCACACGGTATAGGCAGCTAAAGACCCTTACTAGTAACCTTTCCAAAGTCGGCGCAGCACGTCTTCCAGGCTGGTATCCCCGCGATCAGATATCGCAATGGCTAGTTTCGCTGCAGGATATGTCCCGAAACCGTGTTCACTGTCGGTCTTGCACTAAGCATCTTCTTGGAGTGTTTGCTTAACCTTGTATGCTGTCAAACGGATTGACAAGAGAAACTTGTTATGATGCATGGTTGTTGGAGTCCCACCCTTCCCCATCTTTTAAGATGATCCCTTTTTCACGGTTTTATGCATTCGGTGCTGTCTACCGGTTTAACGCTTTCCCTGATAATAATCATCCCAGCCACACCACTTCTGGGTCTGATCTTATCTTTTCTAGTATGACGGATACACCGCGTGCCCGCTCATCACCAGCTACACGAAAGCCATCTTCGCCGAGTTCGATTACACAATGAAGCCGTTGGAGACATTCCCGTTCGACCAAGGTCGCGAGAGTCGCTTGTTGTATCAAATAAAGGCAGAGATGCTACCTCCATTGTACTGGCGGCTTATGTTAAGGTGAGTTGGTGTACTCGTATGTGGGTGTGTTCTACCACTGCTAAGCAGTTTTTAGTAAGCCTTGCAGGTGTCAAGTCATGAGTGTGTTATTATTATTTATTTTGTGCGACTATCTCCTCCTGGAGGATGAGTCGGCTTCAATGAACAGTCTTGGGAATTTGGGTACAAAGCGGCGTCCCCAGCACCACTCGGCGTTTGTTCGAGTCAGCTTCTCTAGCCTTTGCACAACCAAGTGCGACCTGCAAGGCAGCAGGAAGTCATGAGTGTGAGAACAGAATTAGTCTAAACCGCGGTGTGTATTGACACCGCCGAACACGTTGTATGCCTAATGCGCCTCGGTTAGCGTGTCAGAGATCTCCTCAATCTTGTGCTCAGCAGCGATGCAAACTTAAGTTAAACAACGTTCACATGTTTTGATATTTTACTACTTTTGTTCACACCGCAAAAGATTTAACGTAGGTACGTGTCAGCCGACGTTATATCAGATTGTTGTGGATACACACCATGGCGTTAGCAAAGTCGATCACTGATTCTGGTCTTGACTACGTGTCGTATCATTCCCAGAATGTTTAGTGTTACTTGGTCGTTGTTCTCTGTCTTGACTATCATCTTGGATCTGACATAGCGTGTGTCCAAAGTGAAACAACCCCAGTCGATTGCATACAAATGTCTTTGTGTGTTGTGTTGTCAAAGCGACGCGCTAGTGTCGATACACCTACCTTAATTTGTACGGATGTGCAATCATGCAGTGCTTCTGCGCTGTGTTAAATTGATTTTCCACCGATAGAAGACCTGGACTATGCGGATGATGTTGCCCTGTTGGCATGCATGGTCAGTGACATCCAGAACAAGAGCGATCGGCAATTGGCAAGACGGTAGGTTTAGAAATTAACGCTGGCAAATCGGAGGTAATGCGGAAGAATGTTCCGGAGCAACCACCAGTGTTCGTGTACGGTCAACCGTTCAGTGAGGTTACAGATACAGTCTACCTTGGGAGCAAACTGACTGTAAATGGTGACTGTGAAGATGAGGTCAGGAGAAGAATCAGGAAGGCGAACCAAGCATTCTGCATGCTGAACTCCATTTGAAAATCTACCGTAGTCAAAAGACGACGGTGGAGATGGTCGGTCATGTCTGCAGGATGGATCCCAGTTCGCATTCGAAGGTAGACATTCACTGGATTCCGCAAAGTAAACGAAAAAGGGGACGGCCCAAGGAAACTTGGCGCAGAACGTTGGAACGCAAACTACATGCACAAGGATTCACGGGGCAGACGGCAACGGAAGCAGCGACATACCGGAACCACTGGCGTGGGGTTGTCTTCGCCTCATGTGCCACCCGGCACGGAGAGGACTGAGTGAGTGAGTGAGTGCGAGCTACGCACGGAAACACACCGGAGTTTCATCGCCATTTACTCTTTCTGTCGTCGGCTGGGTAACCTGCCGACATGCAAAGAAATAATCCAAATCAGACAGCGACAAACCCAATCATGTTGAACACCGTCAGATATGTATGCATGTATGTACGAGATTACAAGCTTGCTCCAGACAAAGTGCCGCACAGGTATGGTCGATTGCGGAAGTTTCGTAACCATACCAGATGACAACAGCGAAACTTCATTCGAGGCAATTTAGCGATGGGCATCATTTGAATTTGTCTGCTGCGTTGCGACCTCATTTACTGTGATTGGCTGGTAGTATTGCGAGTCCACGTTGTTGGAGTGATCTCATTGGTCCGTAGATCGCATCCAATTGAATGTGCTCATTAATTCATTCAAAAACTCTCGAATGTGACCAGGTTTGCTTTGGCGATGCTTTCTGTTCTATCCCAATTAAATTCGTGTCCTTCTTAAACCATGTGTACCGAAATTATTGATTTGTGATCATAGCGTCGTTAGCAAGTTTGTATTCATGTATCCCTGTGTCTAACCTTCTTCCAGTCTGTCCGATATAATAGTTTTCACTATCGGAGCACAAAATTTTGTATGCGAAGTTATTTTCTTTCCCTAAGCAACCGTTTCTGGGACTTTTACTAGCTAACTTCTCAATTTTGAGGAGGATTTGTGCACTAAATTGATTCCAAGTTTGCGTAGGATTCTTGCGGTGAGCTCCGTGATATATGGTGTGCAGCGTTTGCGATCAGATTGTTGAATACTGGTTGCAAATGATGATGCTCTTTGGGAAGAGTTTAAACAATCATCTCTTCTCTTCTTTCCTGAGTTCGTCCGTACTGCTGCTGCGGTTGAATCGTGTTTTGACTGATTATAAGTTACCCAGTGATTGCTTCTGAAGTTTAAAATTTGGTCATTGCGTGTGTTTCGTTCCTGTGAGCGCTCGTCTCTAGTTTTCCTCGTTCTGTACATAAAACGGGTATTCCTATACGACCAATCATTAATGAGATTGAAACCCTAACACAAGATTTAGCTGAGCAAATTGCAAGACTGCTGGAATCGTTTATCAGAAATCCATACATCCGTAACTGTTGAAGACGGAGCGCTTTGTTTACAAATGTGATATAACTAATGCGTTACAAATAGCCAGACTTACTCTGAATTCCAATGTAACTTTGGCGGATTGTACAAATCCAAGTGTTCTAAACGGTTTAGCAATTCGCTTAAGCATGAGCGACTTCTTGGTGGGCGGGCATTTGCCCAGATAAAGGGGAAGATTGACAATGGGTTTGGATATATATGAACAGAGCTAGTGTGGAGTAAATTAGCGCGGAGAGCTAATCACGAGACTGATATGCAGAACCCCACACTCCGGCACAAATCAATAACAGGAAACCCCGAAAAGTCTATTGACGACGATTGTGAACCCGTTATAATTCGGGTTTCGGATGGATTTCCATGAAAGCATCTTCGAAAGTATGAAATGATGGACAACGTCAGACGCAATCGATCGGCAACTAAGATCAAAGGTGTAACCGAGAACGACATGTTTGAGGATCAGTGTTGCGGTTGTTAGTTTTGCCTAAATAAGATTGACGTGTATTGTGGTGCTCACATCCCCATTGCAAGGATGGTGAGATTGCGTTTTGATGTTTTTGTTATATCGCCTGTAATATTCGTTCGTTCTCACTATGGAATATCAACAGGTTGACGAGGTTAAACGACTGGATCTAAGCGGTTGACAAGGGAGCTAGCATCCACGCTTGCTATCTGGATATGTCTAAAGCTTTTGACCGAGTTGATCACTTTCGACTACTACAAAAGCTGACGTAGATGGGTATCAGCGGACAGCTACTCGTATGCCTTAAAAGTTACGTCTGTGGGCGCACGGCGATCGTTCGAATCAACGGGGTACACTCAGGTTATTGATGCCTCTAGGGGCATACCGCAAGGTTCAGTCCTCGGGCCATCACTTTTCTTGGTTTACATCAACGATCTACCAGAGACGCTCGCATACAAGGTGATTCTCTTTGCTAATGACAATAAACTTTGGACGCGGATGAAATCAACTGCGGATTGTTTACAGCTGCAACGTGTTCTAAATGTTCTCCATGAATGGTCGGTACGGAAAAAGTATTTACTAGGATATGTGCTTTTTGTGACCATAAATTCTTCAATCTTGAACACAATAGAACATGCCAGCATGCACCGTTTTTAACTTGAGACTTCATTTCATTTCTACGAACTAATATGTCAGCAGATTCTAATAAAACCAGAAAAACGTATCCGAATGCTATCCTGAGATGTTCAAACTATGCAAAGGATGACCTTGTCGTTAACTGTAAAGTGCCAGGTGTTAAGTACTATCAAATCGTGCGCGTTTTCAAGGGTTACTTAAACGTTAGCTGTTCGTGTCAAGTGTCAATAACAATGGCTCTCGAAATTCACTCACAATGGTCAATTCCACTTTGATACTCTAAATATTTTTAAGTGATCCAATTCCAAGTGCCGATGCGTGTCAAATGAGGTCGACCTTTCAATACTAAAAATAATGGTGACGATATCCAGCGTGAACATACTCGACCTCCGGTTACGGGAGAATTGTAATAGAACCGTAGACCAACAATTATTTCGTTTTATCGTGCAGTTTAACTGAGTCCAGCAAACAAAGGGGCGATGCTCAAATGACCAGTGAACTGATCCCAATCCCAAAAGCTTTGGCTAATACCAACATTCAATGCATGTATGATGGCATCCAGAGAGCTAGAGGGCTAGTTAAGTTCGACAAATCTCCCACTAAGTCTCTATCTGGTAGATTGCCTGCTGCATCAGATGGTGAGATCAATCGGTCACTTCTGTGCTGTCTACTCTAAGAACAACTGCATTTCACCGCGTTTACTTGGGCGGTTAAACGTTTACCATCCATTTCATCTCCTAAGCAATAGAACAGTGAAGAGGTAGAGGTGATAGCAAAAACTGTACCAAATTGTATTGAGTAGTTGCAACTCAGGTACGGGATTGTAGGTCATGGTTGATTGCGGACGGTTCCTCACGAAACTAGATAACATCATCAGCAACACTTCTCTCCAAGTGAATTGGCGATGGGCATCATTCGAATTTATCTGCTGCGTTGCGACCTCGTCTACTGTGATTGGCTAGAATTCTTGCATGTCCTCGATGATGGTGTGTTCTCATTGGTCCGTAGATCCCATCCAATTGAATATGCTCATTGATTGATTGTGGTGTTGAATACCACGCTTCGAGGAACTCTCGAATGTGACTACTTCTGCCTTTGGCGATGATTTCTGTTCTATCCCAATTGAATTCGTGTCCTTCTTGATCCGTGTGTACCGAGATCATGTCGTCGTTAGCCAGTTTGTGCTCATGTATCCTTGTTTCTAATCTTCTTCCAGTTGGTGTGATATAATATTTCTCACAATCGGAACACGGGATTCTGTGCACGACGTTATTTCTTTCTTCCTTAGCAACCGTGTCCTTGACTTTTGACCAGCTGACTTCTGAGTGTTGATGCGGTTTTGTGCGCTACATTCATTTCGAGCGGGTGTAGGATTCTCGCGGTAATCTCCGAGATATGGTGTGTGTATGTGTTAATCTTGTTTTGTTCGTGCTGTTCTCGGGCGATTGGATTGTTATATCTTTGTTGCAAATGATCAAGTTCTTTGGGTAGCCATTTTTCGGAAATTAGAAGTCGCCTTGCTTCGAGAGTTTCTCGAAGCGTGGAATTCAGCGTCACAATCAATCAATCAACCAATGAGCACATTCAATTGGATGCCATCTACGGACCAATGAGATCACTCCCACAACGTGGACACGCAATAATATCAGCCAATCACAGAAATAAGGTCGTTACGCAGCAGATAATTGCGAATGATGCCCATCGTCAAATTACCTCGAAAGAAGTTTCGCTGATGATGCCATCTAGTTTGATGACGAAACTTTCGCAATCGACAATACCTGTGCGGCACTTTGTCTGGATCAAGCTTGTAATCTCGTACATACATGCATACATATCTGACAGTGTTCAACATCTCACAGTATTCGGTTTCTCGCTGTCTGATTTGGATTATTTCTTTTCTGATTGATACACTTGAGCCACGCTGCGTGCGACAAGTCCAACGTATGTCAGACAAGTGTGGTGTGTTTAGCTGTTGCTGGTATTATTGCGGTGCCAGTTTGAATTCCCTGTCATCTTTCCTTCTTCGCGTTGTTTCTTGAGGCATGCCAACGTTTTTTGTAGCTTCATTTTGCAAGAATGTGGCATGATATGCGCGCCAGCCACGCGCGTGACAGGTGTATGTTCATGGATCTTGCGTATCTCATTTCGTTTAGATTGAAACATGTGTACGCACCACACTGTTACAATTCTGTGAAATTAGACTGCTTGTGGCTCAAAACAACTGTGTTTCATGTGCCACGGGGCTATCATAAGTCTTCGGAAATCGTTATGTGGAGTTCCTCTTCTACCGATCGGGTTTATTCAATGAGTAAAATGCGTATCCGGATGATCATAGGTGCGTTTACGTCAGGTCGATCGATATTAGATGACCTTCTGGTCCTTTCATCTGTTACGTTGTCTACCCAAGGTCATTCTAGCCACTCCAGTCATGATTCACAACCTGACGACAACGGTTGACTACCCATGAACCCCACAAGACAATTGAATAACACACGGTCATACCTAATAAACGAACCTCATAACCACCACAGAGGATGTACTCAGAGTGTGTCACTTTGATCTGAGCTCAAATAAAAGCGAAACTCGAGCCCAGTGCTTCCATTATGGACCGTCGTGATCAACTTTGTGAATAGTTCAATGGGCTTCGCACTAATGAGTAGTCAGAAATATAAACAACATATTCTCCGAACATTGCTTGAAACAACAATGCCCATCAAATCTAATCGGTGTTAGCTTACAGTGTATCCGATAGGAAGACCTGACACGGAGATCGGTTGGGCGACCACAACAGATGTTGCTGGCTTCTTGTGGACTGGTCGGGCAAACAAAGCTACTCAAATGTGCCAATCTGGAGAACAGTTCATAGACGATGGACGTTAAGGCGTGGGACTACAATGGTAATGGTCGGGGGTTCGAATCCCACCCGAAGCGGAGGATATGTACTGCTGATGAGCTCAACTAAGAGCGAAACTCTATTCCAGTTCTTCCATTATGGGCCATCGTGATCAACTTTGTGAATAGTTCAATGGGCTTGGCGCGGATGAGTAGTTGCAAATATTCTCGGGTCATTTCATATCATTCGGTACTCTTCGACCTACGTTCGAATCGTTTGATCGACCTTCACGAAATGCATATCGTTCAATAGCTCTGGATGTTCCTCGTCTGTCACTCGACTAGTTTTCAGGTATAGTTTCCACGAACTGCATGTAAGCTTGCGATGGCTGTCATCTAACGTTTTGTCACCTGTGGCCCTCGCGTGGTGTTCGTTGTTCAGCTCTTGTTTGACACTTTTGAAAGAGCACTCCAAGCAAAGGTGATTCAAAGAACCTCCAGAATATACCCCATGGTCGGGTTTACGGGAACCGGTTGAGTTGGTTGCTTTCGAGTGACGCGTGTTCTTAGTCGCAGCTAGGCTGAGGGCAAATGGGAACCTTATATTGGATGCGTGTTTTTCAATCGATGACTTGACATCAACCACCACAATAATAGTCATGCGTCTCCAACCTTGGTTCTTTTGATGTAGCCAGCAGTGTGTTGCAAGGATCAAAGTTGAAGATGTTGCTGCAGACTAGAATCAAGAAACCAAAAGCTTCTTGTTCCTTGTTAAGGCAATGACAATGTGTTTAGTATGATCGTCATAGACAGCAGTACATTAGTGGTAAGTACTGAAGGCTTAACTCAAGCGCAACCGTGAAACAATAGTATCCACAATGAATGGCAAAGGAAGGGGTCTAAATGCTTCTGAACCTGTTTGAACAAAGTGAGAGGAATGTGACGCCTACACGCTGAACGGAAAACTTATCCAATCAAGCTTTGTGAACGAGTAGCGCTACATGATCAGGACAACTTCATTGTCATGCATCATAATGGAAAGTGTGGAGGAGCGATTACGTCACGTCCCTATTCCTCACTGAGGTCAACCTGTCGAAAGTTAGTCACATTCACTCACAAATTCCACAACCCAAGAAAATATGAAGAACAAAACTTCACACGTCCATCTTTTATGGGCAAATCCCGTCATCACGACACTGTTCTCGATATGTATGTACTGGTTGTCATTCCCATGTCACTCCATCGGTGCGCTTCAAGCTCTCACCTCGCAGGGTTCGTTTGACCGACTTTGACGCCTTTCACTGAAGTTGTCCATTTGCTCTGGTTGTTGAGGATGCTCGTCGTTCATTTGGGCACTTGTGTTGTACCAGAGGGTGGCTGTCTGCATTTCGATCAATCATGCTAGCCAACGGCGCCGTTGTTCGTACATTTGTAAAACAAAACAACGATTTCAAGGTCCCGCAACAAATGAAATAGTAATGGAACATAATTTTTTTAGTTCGGTTTGTGCCACAAATTCCGGCAGATCACGAGTACTTAATAGGCGAGAAATAACGAAGGTACGAATATTACCAACGGATCCTCTTCGTTCAATATCCATTCAGGCCTGGACAACCCTATTCTTTCTCAGCCAATGCGTAGCACCTATTTCACTTGATTGCGTGATAGAAACGAAAATCCAAAAATTGTCGCAGTCGCGGATAATCGATGTCGTGCGTGAGAGCGAACAGGTCGATTGACCTTGATTACTGCCGTGTAGGACAAAACTGTCAGTCTGGAGAATTGTTCATAAACGCTTAATTGCGATCGGTCAAACGGTGGACGGTAGCCCAGGTCGTTAAGGCGTGGGACTACAGTGGTGATGGTCGGGGGTTTAAATCCCACCCGAAGCGGGAGAGGACATGCACTGCTGATGATCTCAACCAAGAGCGAAACTCGAGTCCAGTGAATCGTGATCAACATTGTGAATAGTTCAATGCGCTTGGTACGAATGAGTAGTCACAAATATAGGACAAAACTGTGCCAATCTTACTGTACAGCGTTCAAGACACGCATTAAGACGAATTCAAGTCAATGTGTGTTCAAACATGAACTAACTGTTTGTACATGCGCAGAACCTAGGTGTGAAAATATCGGTACTTGATCTCTCATCTTGTTCGCGCTGACACCCTGGGTTCGATTAAACTTGTGTTCTGATTCTGCGCGGATGTGTAAGTGTGCAGTGCTTCTGTACCGAAGAGCTAACATCGTGTTTTAGCCAACAGTAATGACGGGCATGCGGAAACACGTTGGAGTCTCACTGCCCGTTTTGGATCTATCCTGTCCTGGGTAATTGACAGTACCTTAGCCCACGCACTGTTTCTGACTCTGCGTCACTTCGCCTAGTTTTAGGCTTGTGATTTCATTATCATACACATACCCAAAACTTAGTTTTTGTAACAGCAGACCCTGAACGACTGTCAGGTGTGCGTTTTGTTGCTCAAAACAACTAAGCGTATCCCTTTCGTTAAAATGAACGTTAATTTACAAGCCAGCTGCTATGTGTCTGTATTGATTTGGTTGTATTTAAACTTGAGTTTAAAGGGAAGTAATGACAGCAATTTACGGGAAAGTATGTTGGACAGTTCGCGTAGAAGATGCTAGGAGGCTGGAGGTCTTCGAACAACGTTGCTTGCGAAGGATTGTTCACTTTCGGTGGCAACACCACGTTTGCAACCCTGAAGAAGCAACCACAGTAACCTTCAGACAGCCATTAACCAACGTCGACTCTGCAGGTTGGTGCACGTCCTGCGCATGAAACCTGGACGGTTACCACGCCGAGCGCTCTACGTGTCAGCTGGTAAAGACAGGAAAAAAGTTACTGGTGGTCAAGTATCAAGATTTTATGGTGAAAAAAGCGATCGCTTTAAATGTATCATTGGATGACAGCTATAAAAATACAGAGTATGCAATCAAAATTGGATGGACGGATGCACGGATGTGCAATCCTGCAGCATTCCTGTGCTGTACGGCTAACATCGTGCTAAATTGATTGACCAACGGTAGTGAGATGCATGCTGAAACACGCTGGAGTCTCACTACCATTTCTATTTTCTTTCTCATATATGTCTCGGCCTGGGCAACCTGACAGTATCTTAGCCCACGTGCAGTCTCTGATTGTACGGCACTTTGCCTGGATCATACTTGTGCTTTCATACTATAACGTATTGTTGGATGGATGTACATGAAAGCAAAATTTCAATTTGCAAATGAGGATTTATCCTCGAATTCGCAAAAAATTGGGTTTAGCACAAAGCCAGATCGGCGTTCGAATGTCAGGTCACGGATACGCATACCTGATGAGCGGCAACAACCGCGAAACCGGTTGTGTGCTTCAGGCCTGCTTTTCGAACGTCATATACTACTTATTAATGAAAATCTGGCTTCAAACAAAAATAAATGTACGTATTTATAATGCCGCTATCTTGGAACAATGGCCTTTGTGACGCATCGCTCCTCGATTTCAGCGTGTATTTCGTCATCCCATGCCTTGTTCCCATGAGCGATATATCTATCACTGTCAATTTCATTGTCAATGTCTATCCGGGGTTCTTGATGCAAATCTCCATCTTGGTTTCGTCATGTTTTCTTAAAATGTTTCTTTGGACTATATAAATCTTCCCGTGCCCATTTTCCACGTAACTCATGTTTGAAACTGTTGAGGAACTATTATTATTTTCCTCAAAAACTCGTTATGACTTATAATTTATGATTCTCGATTCTGATTGGTCCATTTTGTCGACCATAATGATTCAGTGTATAAATACACACGAGCCGCAGCCCAACGGGTCTTTTGGTCAGAGACGGTAAAGCTGTTTGTCTAAACTGCCTGCCTTTGTTCTTGCTACGCGTAGTGTTGGGTTAGTTAGACAATAGTGAATAATAGCATAAAGGTTTTCAGTGTTAAACATTTTGGGTAATTAATACTTGGGTTCTACTCGGGTAATATATAACAGAATCCCGTTTCTTTTTGCATACTAATGTTCAATTAGGTTGTTCGAGTGATAGCATTTTTGTCATGTTCTTTTGAATTTGTCGTATCCATGGGTTTTTTCGTTGCAGTGGTCGTTGGTCTGGTCCTTCATCTCTACGCCGGCTCTTCCATCCGTTCTCCAAACGATAATCGACACTAGCACATCCCGGCCTTCGGAATTCCCCCTATGTGCTTTCCTTTGCTTGCTTTTACAGTAATATTTCTAGTTTTTCTGAGCTTTATACCGCTTCCATTACTCAATAAACCCCCTTCACGGATACGTAGGTTTAATGTGAACTTATAATGAAATACTTGCTTGGATGTATTGAAGCAATTATCTATTAGTTTATGGATATCTAATTTTTTAGAAAGTACTGTTGACATGACTCTTGTTTTTTTGTTTTTCGGATCATTTCTGAGAGTTGTGATTACATCATGAAGTTTGAAGAGTTATCGCTTCGCTCTGAACATCGTTATACAATAGCATCCACTTTTCCCGAGAATAACACCTTTAACGCAAAGAAACTTGTGTGAAATCGGTTAGAGTAGTTTTTGAGTAACGTTTCACTTCTGACACAGAAGCTTCGTCAGACCAAGGGTGATAGTCAGGACAGGGAACATGATTAAGTAGCGGTCAACCCACTACCACTTATTTGACATCTAGACAATGTGGAAATATTAAGACGCGGTATTAAACCGTATAGCGAACGCCTACATGCGGTGGCGGTCGAAATTGCGAAGGCAGGTCGACTGGCAGTCAATAAGGTGGATAGGGTAGAAATCTCCACAATCTGGCGCTCGGCACTACTACGACGGTAAATAGTTATTATTCACCTTATACCTACTAGTTAATTAGATTATTGTTTTTCTTCAAAAATAGGTTAACCTTAACCTCGTTAGTGATGTACTTTTACGCATGTGGACCTCCGTGTCAACTGACCTTGACCGTGTTCACTTGTATTAGATTGATGTGGATACACACTAGTATGAAAATCGACCACTGATCCTGGTCATTCCCTCGAAGACGTGACACACCGTTTAGGCGTTTAATATAGGCTGTTTAGCGGGTATAAGGTCAAATAAGTGTGTGGGGTGAATGTTACTAAAATGTTCCCTGTCCTGACTATCACCCTTGGTCTGACGAAGCTTCTGTGTCAGATGTGAAACGTTACCCAAAAACTACTCTAACCGATTCCACTCAAATTTCTTTGCAATATGAATACACGATCGGTCCCAAACATATTCCAATCGATTGCTAACACCTGTAACGCTTCGTACAAATAGTTCTTCGTAGCCAGCTTGATTCTTGAATCCTGATCCAGATATGGAACCAAAGTAATTCTGAAATTATTCCGTCTTCAATAAGGGACAAGATATTGGCTTCGCGCGTCCAACAACAACCACACAAGCTCGGTGAACACCGTCTTAGTTGCAATTCGTCAATGTCGTGGAAACGAGCCCAGCGTGGCGAGAGAATAAAGTGTCCAGGTTGGCAGGAAATCGACTGTCCAGTCAGATCGAAGTGAAAGACGTGTTTGAGGATTAGTGCTGCGATTGTTGTTTTGCCTATGTAAGATAGCCGTGTTGCGTTATTTGTCTTTAACCAATCATATCCTCTTGTGTTGTGGGATTCGTGGGTGAACCAAGATTAGAGTTAAACAGGTTGAACTCAGGAATCAAGATTTTATGGGTAAAAAGGCAATATCATTGGATGACAGCTATAAAAATCTAGAGTATGCAATCCAAATTCTATTGGGGTGTTTGGTTTGTGTGCGTTCATATGGACTGACAGAATAGTGTCGGTATCATGCAGCCTGGACTCTTATATAACAAGAAGCCTGGAGACTTTCTGCGTTTGATGCATCCGTTTACCTCGCATTTGTGCGTAGTATGCTTACATACACATTTTGTTGTGCTGCACTTGATTTTGTAGTGCACTCACGCGCAGAACATCAGGTGCTAACGAGATTTTTGGACTGTCCAACTGTTGAATCTAATTCAACGAGAGCCTCTGAGGTAAAGGCTCTCAATCCATCGGCGTTGAGACCAAACAAGGTTTTCTTTCTCTAACAAGATTTGAACTGCAATGAAGAAAATATTCGCATCAATGTTTATGAATGATGCTTAAATTGTGTTAATCGAGCTGGCGTAAATAGTGTTGTACGTTTCGTCAACTGGCTAGATGACATTAAGAGCAAAACGTCTCGTTGTTGGAATTATCTGGCTCTTTTCGGGTTTGTCTGTCCTTTTAATATCAATAATAATATTTATTATCGGTCAACCAAGGTTATCATTTTTTGTACAACAAAAATAGAACTGAACAAATGACTGAAGCAAGCGGAATTTTTAAATAATATAAAATAAATAAATAAAATTTTATTGTCTGATAAAAAAAGCAATTTTCATATTAGAAGAATGGCAAGAAGGTGAAAAATGGTAAACGGAATTGGAAAGTAATTACAGAGAAAATGATGCAAATAGTAATGAAATTTTCATAATAAAATTATATATGTATAAATTGAAGCTGGTTTTCTAGTTCATGTGTAAGCGGTTTCTCATTGGTCAACATGTTGCAGCCAATTGGAGATGCTTGTTGATTGTGTTAGTTGTTTAGTGTCACGCTTAAATGAATTCTCGTGCCCGTTGGTCATTTCCTTTCGCTAACATTTTTGTGCAATCCCCGTTGAACGGATGCCCAAATCGATTCATGGGTATTGAGATTAGTGAATTTTGATCGC
>JACCGJ010016490.1:0-24480 GCA_013407085.1 Atriophallophorus winterbourni | reverse complement strand
TATTATTATTATTATTATTGTATGTTTTCAAGGATATTTTTAGTTGGTAACTCGAGTTACCTTCAGTACTTTGGAACGTAATTTTACCTATATCTTCATAACACACAATAAAATTATTTCTTTTAATAATAATTATATTTTTAAAATTTGTAAGTATAACTCATTGCAGAATTGTCTTAAGCATTTTGCATATTTGTTCGGTTATTATTAAATTATGTGATCATATAATGAAATAATAAGACATGAACATAACGAAATATTCATCCACTTTATAATATACATTATAATAACATATATTTATCCTTTGTAACACAAACGGTTGTAGGTTTACTCTGAGTGGTAGATTTGGAAGCAATTTATTGCTGCAGTGCGACAAAGATGCCCCTCGTAGTGGGAGAATTTACTCAAGGGGCAGGCATTAATTCCGTTTTTTGAACAAACTTCGCAGCGATACTTGGTGGTGGTATATTCTAGCCGATAAATTCCTACATTAACCAAACGAACGGAGTCTGGATTAGAATAGTTCGACTTTCACCGTTTCGCTGGCCCTGGTCGTGTTCTTTTACCATAAGTTAGCAAACCACGAGTTACTTCTCTGTAGTAATCAAATTGGGTTATCTGATTATCATCGTTACATCCAGTATACAAAATGTATAAATTGACTATTGTCATGTCTGATGAGCAGAAGAACAGTCGGTGCCACCATTTCTTACTTTTACGATCCACTCCAAACAGCTGACGCAGCATATTATGCTCATTCATGACTCCCAAGTGCTCGTTGTAGTCAATCACTACGCTTGGGCATGTGACTGATCATGCTTTGCATGCCTTGGTTTACCAAGAATATAGTATTATTATTATTACTGTGACTTTAGTACCATCATTTCGTTTTCTTTGAACTGAAGTCATGAAGATATCATGCTAATTTGATACTAGGTTCACCGGTTTTGAGTCCTTGCATTTGAAAGCTGTGATGCCGAGAGGAGTGAATCTATAGTCAAAATCTTCTCTTTTCAGAGCTTTGTCTTCAATGAGTTGAGGAAAGTCTTTTCTGCTGCTACGGATTGTTCCACATGCCAATATATTTCTAATGGATTTACCATAATTTGAAAAGGCCTGTTCTTCAGATTCTTAATCTGTATCGTCGTTGTAGTCTGACAGCACATCGTCAAATAAGCATTCCAATATTTGGCTATCGTTCAAACCTCGTCTTGCCATTTTTCTGAAAATAAGTTTTTTGGCTGTATTTACCCTTTTTATCAATGTTTATGTATTTAATAATTTTTGCTATGTAATTCCTCATTTTTTCGTGTTATGTATTATATTTGCTTTGCAGGAATAGCAAAGAAATTATGCTTATTAGAATAAATATAATTAATTTCTATGTCTACAGCACAAAGACTGAAATGAAATCTGTAATAAATATAAGCAACCCCGGAGTTAAATATTTCAGCTTGCAAAATACTTGGGGTAACTGCAGTGCCTTCTAATATATACATCGTTAAAAATAGACAGTGCATTATTTTGCATATATGAATGTATATAAACAAGAAAAAATGTAAAATAAACAAATTGACAATATATGAAATGCAATAAATGAATGGAAGTACCTATAAACACATTATGAATTAGGAGTAAAAAACGGGACTTACCGGCATGAATATTGACACTTGATTGGCTGTAAAGAGAGCCCTGCAAGGATCAGAAGCCAGACGCTGCCTGACAAGTGCGCTCCGATGGTGACTGAAGGTACTGACAAGAGCTAATGAGTAATCGACTGCTTTTTAATTTCTATGGGCTAAAATTTGAGGTGGTAACTACAGTAAACGTCAGCAGACAAAGGGTTAAAAGTCCAACGGCTTCGGGCTTGGATGACAATACCAGGTCAAGAGTGGATGGAGTGCATCCATTATGAAACCTCGTAGGATCACTACATGCAATGCAACGCATTATCATAGAGCCATTCGAGAAACATTACGAATTGCTTGGTGACTAAACCTACAGGGACGGCCCAATTTATGTCTGGAAGGTTGGAATCACCTAAGATGAGCACGCTAGGAGCTGATTGAAACAACATGTCGAGCGTCTCAATCAGATGTGTAATCTCCTGCTGGGCTGCACTGGGTGTGACGTAGACACAAGCAATTGCGAGGGTTAACTTGTTGCAAGTCAGGATACTCGTAACAACATGGACGTTTTCACTGGCTAGGGATATACCCATTCCGGTATTATGCAAGCCATATTCTAGGAGGATTGCAAAGCCACTTCCTCTCCTATCGCCAGGTCTATTGCATCTAATGACGCGATACTGCTCGCTGATGTTTATTGGCACATCATCAAGCGCGGACATCCAGGTCTCAGAAAACGCTATAGCCCTGGGGTGCAACTCAGCTACACGGAGAGAGAGGTCAGCTCACTTATTCCTCATGCTGCATACATCAGCTAACAGCACTGGGGCGCTGGTTTTTCGTGCTTTAGAAACTAACACTGCTCGGCCCTTGGTCGAAGCACCCGAGAGTAATGCACGTTTTTTGGCGTGCAACTTGAAGCAGGAGTATCCGGTTCAACAGCCTCTTGCATGGATGTTACGAACCGTTGTCTGAGAATTGAGGCCGCATTCATCGAAGAGCAACAACTGGAGACATCTACTTGGCTCCCATCTTAATTTGCTTTAAGGCCGTCAACATCGTCTAATTCAGACAGCAAGACTAGTGGCGATTTGCTGTTCGGTAAGATTGTACCTGAATTACTAGCTCTTCGATTTACATCAGGCTTACGGATAGCTTATGTCCTTAAAGCTAGGTTTCTCCTATTTAAAGCGGAAGAGTTTTGTCTAATATGAGAGGGAGGGTTGTCCGGCTTAACCTGAAGCTTGTCTGGAGTTGTTTTGGCGATGTATTTAGCCCTACACAGTAAAGCATCCCGATCCGCCTGATATTTGAATTCTACCAGGATTGGCTTACGGCGGTGATCCATCTTCCATCTTCCTACACGGTGAACTCGCACCGTATGAGAAGAAGGCCTCAGACCGTTTAATTCCTGGATAATTTGATCCAGTTCGGGTGCATCCTTTGAGTAGTGGATTCACTGTTCTTGGTACGCCTTTTCAGAGATCCGGCAACGTTGATCACTTACGGAGCGAAAGCTTGCTTTGGAGGACGAGGTAACTGGCTAACTGTGTCTACATTCTCGAGTGATGCAATTTTTTTCACCTTCTTGTTTGCACGCTTTTTTGAAGATCTGGCTTCATTTAGCACATTAGGAATGATGGCTTGCTGAGAAAAACGTTGTAACTGGCTAGATTTGTGAGCAATCCTCTGGCCTGCTGTAGCCTCAAAACTTATTTCTGCCTTCACAACAGATGTATACGTTTGGGCGAGTACAAAATCTGAAGAGCTTGGCGACGTCACGCTATTCCTTGACTTTTGGCAAGCGGCGTCGATGGCAGCCTTATGACAGCCGATACAATACCACTGCAACCAGCGGTATTTTGCATAAATCCCGTAGTAAGATTTCTGTATACCTGAGCAGCTAGGGTGAGCCCAACACTTGCAAACTGTGCGTTCAATACCCTTAGCCACCATTTTGCCACATTTGCCGTGGATGCAAGTATTTTTTGCATTCACATCTATCTTTAAAGTTATGAGTAATGATAGATCATTAGAAAAATACAAGCTGAATTTATCACTAGCGTAATTAATCAGCAAAAATATCAACAATATCGTAACATAGTTATTCTGTTTTACAACAAATTCAAGGAATAGCGAAAATTCGTAATAATATTTTATCGGAGCGTAGGAAATACAACCAACTTGAACGTACCGCGCAAATTCAGAGGTGAGAGATTTCAGTTCAGTTCAGTTTAGTTTGCACATGACAGTATGTGGCTAACGAGCCAATCAAGCGCCCAGATTTCTTTCGGTGGTATGCCACAGAAGAGCGTCCACCACTTTAAACAATGTCTTCATGAATATCTTCTGTCATGAGAGTAATCTGGAATGCAACAGAAAAACTCCCATCACCAATATGTGAGGAGAAACATTAGTGCGCTCCAAAGACAACATGAGGATCATACCAACTATTCACTTACGGATAAAAATCAGGAAATAATAAAGGCCACGCGAAGTCGAGTACATTCTTGAAACCCCCAACCGAAGTACAAAAAACAACTACTTTAGAAAGACGAATTCAGTAATTTACCACCCTTCAACTAAAAAATACTCACGACCTGACATGTCACTTAGCCAGTTGTAATGGGTGGTTTCGAGTACCCACACTTGGTGCCAGAGCATATATTTCACTTTGATGAATAGTACTGAAATCTGTCATGATTTGGAAGGTTTCCATTAGGTCCACACGTAACCGCCTTCTTTCTAGTGAGAAGATATCTAGACTCAGCAATCGTTCCTCACACGACCTACCTGATTGTCCTACAGTCATACTAGTAGCTAGGCGTTGAACACCGTCAAGCTTGGCAATATCTTCTTCCTGCAGGATAAAACTGATCTAAGGCAAAAAAGCTCGCTTCTAGCGCGTTGTGCAGCAGCTGCACATTGATGAGCCATTAAAAGTTCGCTGAATCATCTATACCTAACTCGCGAAATTTAGGCACCAGATTTATCTCAAGTTTAACATCTGGTATAGCAACCACTAGCTTCTTAACGACTTTAGAAAAGAGATAGCTTTTATTGAAGTTAACTGGTAGATCCTATGTAGCAGACCACTTCCTTACTCGAAACCACGTGGGACTCCACCAACTACTTTTACTTTCGCCGAATACATACTGCCTATCCTGACACGAAAGAATATATTGCTTAAGAAGCCTATTATCCATTTCTTCAGAAGACCATCGATACCTATATAACCAAGTTGGGTTAAAAGCAATCTGTGGTTTACCGAATGAAAGGCCTTGCAAAAATCCAAGTAAAAACTTCAACATGTTGACCTTTATCGGCCTCATTGTGTCCTCGTTAAAAAAAGAGGTTTGTTTGGCACGACTTTCCCTCAAAGAAGCCGTGCTGAGCAGAGTTTAGCAACGAGTAATCAACTAATTAGTTTATCCAGGATTTTACATAGGATGCTAGTAAGACTTACAAGTATGTACTCACAAACTGAGGATCGACTGCCACCTTCATGTATCGAAATCACATCAGCCAGCTTTCAAATACTCGGAATATATCCATGTTGCAAGGAAGCGTTAAAAAGACGACCCACAGGTTATGCTAGTATTGGCGCCAGGTTCTTTATAATTTGGGGGTAAATGTCGTCTAAGCCAGCAGATTTATGGGGTTAGTTGCTACAAGAGCAAGTTTAACCTCATCATCAGTAAAGGATAACTCCTGAAGTGGAGTAACGATATCAGACTTTTTGATGACTGACGTGTTAGGCGGATCTATTTGACGATCGAGCCTCTGAACAGATTGGAAATGTTCGAGATAGGCCAAAGTCTTTTCTGAATCTGAGAATATTTGGGGTCCGTTTTCCTGCTGAAGGTTGCCAATCCAATCGCGTGTTTTGCCTTCGGATTGGGCATAACTTTATTAACGCTTTAGGCACAGCTTTATTTTGCTTGCCAACCGTGATTCAGTCACGTTTTGCCCTGCGTTGGATTTCCACAGCCTTATTTCTGACCATGTTATACCTTGTCCAGAACCGTAGTGTCTGAAAAGCTTTCTAAGTTTTCCAGGTACGGTCCCGAATTCTAATCACCCGTCGCATCACAGTTGTCCAACACTGTGTCTTGTTGCGTTGCTTGACGTGCACCAACGGTGCAAACCTATCTCGCAAGTTTGACAGACAGTGGTGTATAAGCTGCCACTTTGTTGCTAAATCATCACCTACATATTGAGACAAGAACGTTCGAGCTTCCTCTGAGACAACTTCAAAGTCTACAGGATCAAAATTGCGCCTCAGTTTAGGAGGAGGTTTGTCATATCTGAGTACTAGTTGGAAGCTGATCACAACGTGATCACTTTTTCCCAGTGGAGTGAGATAATCTACCTGACGAACCATTTCTTCGCTTGAAGAGATAACGAGATCCAGGATCGAATGTTAGCAGCCCTGACGGAACCATGTGGGCTCATTTACATGTTGACTTGCTTGCATGTGAGTCCATTGGATGAAGTCCTTAGACATCTTATCAGATGAACAGCACTGGTTCAGCCAAGATATATGTGGTAGGTTAAAATCGTTAACTATAAGAACCTGGGACCCAAGTGTGTGCAGCAAACTGAGATTGTCAAGCTAATTTTGCAAGACCTAATGTCCTGTTCGGGGGCTCATATAAGCGCATGCTATTACCATTGATTGCTTGTAAATTTGCTTGTAAGTCAGGCTTTCTCTTCATTCTTCAGCAAGTATACGGGACTTCAAATCGACGGACAAGTTAAAGTGTGTTAGGAAATCTGCACCTAATATAGCGCTTCGTACGTCTGCAACGGTAAAGATCCAACGGAAGTCACGTCTGAGGCCTAGGTTTAAAGTTAGTAAACGTTGGCCGAACGTGGTGATCTGCGTACCATTTGACGCTTGTAATGTCAATGAGGTTTTGTTCTTGCGTTAATGTGGCGTGGGCGGGATAACACTTATCTAAGCACCCGTATCAATGAGAAAACGCAATTTATTCGAATTTATTCGACTAATGTTATTGCCAGGTGAATTCGTCGCTGTTACTGCCTGGCGTTGAAGTTTCCCTGGTTTGTAAAGTTAACAGAATGGCAGGCACTTTCTAGCCTTAGAGCCGAATCGGCGGTGACAATGACATAGACTGTGCTCGCGTTTATAGCGGTCTCGGGATGAACTTCTGTTTGAAGTGCGCGTTCGACTGCGGCTAAGTCTTGATGGCCGATCGTTGAACATCTTTGTTAGGGCTGAAATCTGTGAGGTCAATTCAGCGACTTGTTGCTTAAGCTCTTGTACTTCAGTTTCCACCACGGGCTTTAGTGTGACTTCTTGTAGGGTAGATGGTGACTCGGTTCTGTGCACTGAATGAACTTGGTCTGCGGTTTTTGCTAGCTTCTGTAGAGGTATTTCTTTCTCGAGAACCGGAAGAGATTTTCTTAAATCTACAGGTAAGTTTTGAAACCATAGTTCACGTAAAACGGACTCATTCGGGGGTTGTTTCCCTTGAAGGTGCATCATATGTCGCAACAGCTAAGAAGGGGTTTTAGCACCAATCTCTACTCCTGCTAACAATGTACGCAAATTTTGCTCACGTGATGCGGCTGTTCTGTTTATCAACGCATTTTTCAGTGTGGTATACGGGTCGGATTTTGGTTTATCGTAAAAAATTTTCGGCTACATCTGTAGCGGCCTCGGTGGGTAAGTTTGCAACAACACAGTTGTACATACTCTCCTGTTTAGTAATGCATTTAAATTCGAAAATTGCATTAGCTTGAGCGAACCATATACGAGGGTTGTGCGTACAGAAAGGTGAAAGGGTAAAATTGAAAATATCAGAGATGTAGGCTGTGTCGCTGAAGTTATTATGAGTCATTGAAAAGAAATACAGACTGAAAATATCAAAATATGGGTAGAATGTGAGAAAAAACACTCGGGCTCACCAAAAATATGTACTGGACCGGTCAAGCAAGTTCAAAAACACGCAGTACAAAAATAAGTGATCAGAATCACGAACAGTTCTTTTGATCCACGTACATATAATCCGCAATCCTCCTTTGGTAATTCCTTGTTCTTGTAATGACTTCAATATTTCCACTCGGAATGTTACGTTCCCGAGACGGAATTCCCAAAGCCCAGATCGACCGAGAACGCGGGTAACGCACACAACAGAAGTGTATTGTGTTAAGTGATGAGTTGATTATGTACAAAATCGTATTCGACAGATGAATTCTGTTCTCTGAGTTATCGAACAAAAAATAGGTGAAAGTTGAGTGATAACGTTAACAGGAAATCGAAAAATCAATATTACTATCGATTGTCTGAGCAAAACGATATTATCATAACAAATTGAACTGAAGATATCAAAAACTGTACAATAGTTTTTTACCAGGAAAATCGTCAAGTAAAAATAAATTTGTACAAACTCGACAGTTTCTATAAATTTGTTGGCTTGAATCAATATATCTTTCTCAATACGTATATCAGAGTTCATGACTGATAAAAGAGGTTTTAGAGAATTATAAGTGGAATTGCATAATGCTAGTTCATTTTTAAGTTCTGACACGTCCGATTCTAATTTTTTCAATTTATTCAAAATAACTTAAGTCTCAGTGTCTAATCTGGCAGTACAATTACTAGGCTTAGATAATTTACGTTGCTTAATACGAGAAAATAATAAGGTTTTCGAGTGAATTTTTACACCGGAAATATTTAAGGGATTCAGCAGATATTACTTTAATTTTAATTTTAACGCGAAATATTTTAGGCAGCTTAAATGAATTAATAAATAAGCAGCTTAAATTTAATCAGTGAATTGGGACCACGTACCGATTTCGAGCAACCTGCGACTTTCAATAACTGCCGTTTCGCAGTGCATCTCTCTGATTATCAGTTAGCTGGTTAAATGCGGAGTCTACGCATTGAATGACATCCTTATCTTTTTAAGTATTTTAAAATTAACGAGAAGTTTAATCGATAGCGGCCTACCTGGTAAATTACATTAGAATATCAGTTCAGTTCGGTTGTTCAGTTCAGTTGCACAGGACAGTAAGTGGTGAACGAGCCAACCGAGCGTCCAGAATTTCTTACGGTGGAAAGCTGCAGAGAAGCAACCACCACTGCCAAAGCGTTTATTCTTATTGTGATTTGGATTTCCTCGACGATCGCGATGCCAAGAGATTATCCGGGTTGTATTTAGGAAGCATCTCGTTATGAATGATGCTGGAAACATAAGAATACATTCCTCTTTACCAGTACGGTGAGAGGTAACCTAAAGAAGAGTTGTGTATTAAACAAACAGAACTTTAGCATTTACTTACTTACCAAACAACGCTAATAATGGTGAACAACCTAATCTTGCATAAAAATTAGGGGGAGAATTCAAGAAAAAGCTTATTCCAGATGCGGTCTAAACCCTGCTTAAAACTTGCGACAGAACTGCATGATATAAATTCTTCTGGGAGCCGGTTCCAGAAATTTACCAACCTGAGGCTAAGAATGGTTTTCCTGGAGTCAAGTCTACATCGCTTCTTAGCAACTTTGAGTTAATGGCCACGGGTGCCTAGCTCAGGACTTAAGGCAAAAAAGTCGATCATGATAACGCCACTTAACCCCTTCAAGATCTTGAAGAATTCAATTAAGTCACCTCTCAAACGACAGTGCGTACGTGAAAAGAGATCTAGGGACTCCATGCGTGCAGCGTAAGGTTTCCCTCGCTGACCCTCAATCATACGAGTTGCGAGACGCTGTACGCTTCCGAGTTGAACGATATCCTTCTTGTAGTAAGGGCACCACGCCTGGACACAATATTCTAAATGCGTCCGAACTGATGCCTTGTAAGGGGGCAGGAATACATCGGATTTCTGCTGGATAACACGGATCTCAGCAAAAGAAAACTTTGCGAGCACGTTGAGCTGCAGCAACGCATTGGTCCTCCCATTTGAAGTCAGTCCTAACTAGTACTCCTGAATCCTTAATACGCTGTTTGGCGCTAACAGTGAGAGAATTGCCCGACACCTGAACTGAAATCTTATCAACCAGTGCTGATAAGTGTTGGCACTTATTAAGGTTCATTGGGAGGTCGTACTGGTGTGACCAGTTTATGATCCGTTCAGGGTCGTGCATCAAGGTATCTCCGTCCGTTGATCCGATGAATTTCACATCACACGCGAAAATGAAGCATGGGCACTTCAATGCAGAGGACAAGTCATCGATGAAAATCAGGAATAGAAGATGACCAAGTACCGAACCCTGGGGTTCACCACTGATCACGTCGGTTTCATTCGACAGCGTAGATCCTATCCTAACTCGGAATGTCCTACCGGTAAAGAAGGCCCTTATCCAAGCACGTAGACTACCCCGAATGCCTTTTGCTGCTAGCTTAATCTCTAGAAGGCGGTGGTTTACGGAATCAAAAGCCTTGCTGAAGTCTAGGTAGAGGGCTTCGACAGGCTTCCCTTCATCCATCCTTTTAGTCGCAGGCGGGATCTACATTTAAGAAATCCATACTGAGTTACACTCAGTAGAGAATGCCGACAAAGATGCTGACAGATTTTGTCACGCAGCAGTTTTTCCATTACTTTCGAGACGATGCTAGTCAGGCTGACAGGTCTCTAGTTCCCAACAGTTGCGCTGCAACCACCCTTGTTTATTGGCACGATAATAGCTTCTTTTCACTCACTAGGAACCATTTCCATGTTCAAGCATGAATAAGAGAGCTTGCATAAGGGTTCTGTGCACTGGGGCAAGATTCTACAGAATAATCGAGTGGACACCGTCTGGTCCCTCAGCTTTGTTGACTCGAACATGGATAAATGCTTCATACACCTCGGATTCCATGAAGGACAACTCATCTAGTACAGGAGCGCCAGGTAGTAGATTAAACTAGCTAGACGGAGCATTCAAAGAATTATCACGTTTCTGAACGTCACTGAAGAACCTAGAGAAGGCAGTCGCCTTAAACAAGTCGGTATCGGCTAATTTTCCGTCCTCCAGATTTAAATCTACAATGTTTACCCTGGTTTTTCCTTTCGAATGAGCGCAGCTATAAAAACTTTTGGGATTGGATTTATCATTCCTAGCTAAGGATAACTCAAACTCCTGTTTGAGCAAACGCTGTATTTTAACACGAGCGTTCCGAGCGGTTTTGTATCGGACTCAAGAACCAGAAGTGAGAGATAGTTTATATTGCCGCCATAAACGATCTCGTTTACGGGTACACCAGGGCGGCCTATGATGCTTTTTCACGGCTTGCAGCGGAGCGTGTTTGTCTTGTAACTCCTTAAGATACTTACAAATTCTGTCCTAGTTTTCACTTACATTAAAATCGTTAGAGAACTGAAAGAAAGGTTTTGAAGTCTCTAGGAGAAAATCCCAGTCTACAAGCCCAAAATTTCGTCTAGGGCGAGCAGTACGTTTGTGAAACCGCAGTACCGCTTCGAAGCTTATGATTACGTGATCGCTTTTGCCGAGCGGTGGTAGGTATTTTAAAAATCTAACGGCTTCTGGCTGGGACGACAATACTAGGTCGAGAGTGGATGGAGTACATCCATTAAGAAACCTCGTAGGATTTTTTTCAATTCAATTCAATTCAATTCAATTCAATTCAATTTAATGGTCTGAAAAGCACATAGCTTCACAAAAACCACAGAATAATATGCGAATTACAAATAACATAGGTAACAAAACGGGGTTTGTTTGCCTACTGATTAGTTCAGGAATCACGTAAAAATACAAATAGCAGAAATTGTTTTCAACCGGTTTATAGGGTAAATATGTATAGTTTACTTAAGTGCATTGGTTCAAAGCTTTATGATGCAATATATATCGTTTCAATGTTTGAATTGGTCGACATGAAGTTGTCCAAGTTCGATTTGAATATATCCAAGTTGGGTGAATGTGCAAAGTTACGGGGTAGGGAGTTCCAAGTAAAACATACACGTACAGAATAAAAATACCTTCGACAGTTCAGCCTCGAGTCGGGAATAAGTAGTGTATAGTTATGACTCCGGCTTGTTCGTGGTGGTAGTCGTGTGAATAGTTTATTTAGGGGATGGTTGTGGGTATGCAGTATATTGAACATAAGAATCAAGTCGCCTCTGAGACGGCGGTAGCGAGAGTCGAAGAGATTGAGGCTTGTAATCCGATCTTCGTATTGTTTATGTTTTGAACCACGTACGAGCTTGGTGGTCCGATGATATATTCTCTGCAAGAGGCTGATGTCCTTCTGTAGCCAGGTTGACCAAACCTGAACCGCATACTCCATGGTTGGCCTCAAGTACGTATTAATTATTCGATGAACAGTTTGCTTCGTGAAACTCCCGAACACGCGTTTAAGAAGGAGCAGCACTCGCGACGTCTTTTCATAGACAGCTGTGGCGTTATGCGACGGTTTCAACGTGCTGCTCACCCACGCACCCAAGTCCTTCTCCTTGTCAGTGCTTTCAAGAATATGGGAACCAAGGGTGTAAGAGAACTCAAAATGTCTTCCAACAGTCAATACCTTTCATTTTCTGACATTGAAAGGTAGTTCATTTCTAACTGACCAGTTCCGTAAGGCATCAAGGTCCAGCTGAAGCTGTCTGCAATCTTCAGTTGTGCGTACTTGTGTCCACAGCTTGATGTCATCCGCAAATAACAAGATTTTGCTGCGAACAAGTTTCGGTAAGTCGTTTACATAGATCAGGAAAAGAATTGGTCCAAGCACTGATCCCTGCGGCACCCAACTCGTTACTGCAATGGGTCGTGATAAAGCACCGTCAACCCTTACTCGAATGACACGGTCGCGGAGATAATCCTCAAACCAGGCTAGTAATGAACCCTTGATGCCACATTGCTCCATTTTTTGTAGTAACAGACTGTGGTTGACACGATCGAATGCTTTTGACATATCAAGATAACACGCGTGTATGGTGAGACCTTTGTCTACAGCTTGTGTCCAGTCATCGAGGGAGAGCAGAAGGTTTGAAAGGCAAGAGTGTCTTTTTCTGAAGCCGTGTTGTTCGACTGTGAGCAAGCAATTGTCTTCCAGATGTTTTGTGACGCTGTTTGCTACGAGTTGCTCCATCACTTTAGAGATCACCGGTAGTAGCGTTACTGGTCGATAGTTGGATACTTCGGAACGGTTTCCTCCTTTGTAGATTGGGATAATGATGCCATTCTTCCAATCACATGGAACGAAACTTTGGGTTAAGGAGAGATAGAACAAGTAGGTCAGGGTCGTACACAAAGTCGAAGCACAGTTTTTGAGGATCAGCGGGTTAATTTCGTCAGCTCCGGGAGATTTTTTCGTGTTGAGATTTAGCAATGTTCGGAGGACACTGTCCGGGGTAATAGTTAGTTGTTGTAAAACATTTTCAGGTGAGGTGACGGGAGTTAAGGGGCAGGTAACGGTGTTTCGTGGGCTTAAGACAGTGGAGAAGAAATGGGTTAAAACTTCGGCAGATTCCGATGCTGTGGTTGTTGTCCCATCACGTGTCTTTAAAGCAGCAACCCCTGCCACTAATCGTGCACGCTGTCGGACTTAGGAACAGGGTCTGTGGTGTTGTTAAGAGTAGATTTAAGTTGTGAAAAGTCAATTTTTCCAATCACCTCGTTGATGTCGCTTGTTCTGATTGCCTGGCAAATATAATCAAACGTAATAACTAAGTGGTCACTGAGTCCTATTGGAGCTTCATAAGTGAGACTTTCAATCACGTGCTCTTCATTTGTCAGTATCAAGCTGGGCCTTTGAATCGGCCTAGCTCAAAATTAATGTTTTCATGCGTTTTTATTTTTTTTTCAGTCTACACGGAACCTTTTGTTTTTGAAACGTTTTAACATGTCGTGAACTTGTAAACAAAGGACGTTTGATGCCCCGCACGCTTTAAACGCTGCGCAATATTTTTATTTTTTGAAGGATGGGGAATTTGCTGCGCTGGTCAGAAAAATGCGTTTGAAAACACATACATGCCTGAAGACGGAACCGAAACTGTTTTGATTTTGAATGTGACTGGCAATCTCAAATTTTCCCATCAAAGTTTGACGTCCCCCTCATTCGTATTGAAATTCTGTGTTTCAACTATTTTGATTAACTGAAAATTCGTTTTAACGAATATAGTTCTCTTCTTCTTCTTCTTCTAAGATAGACGGCGTATCAGTACCACGAAATCAGGTATTGTTGAAAATATGGTTGTAGAGTGGAATTTTTTCTAGCAACTGTTGGTATGAAGCATTTAAAGAGTTCTTTGGGTGAAATGAATTTCCCTTAAAGTTCGGCAGATTGAAATCTCCGATCAGAAGAAGTCTGCCGCGGTATCTGCTAGCCGCTAAGCGTATATTTGCAAGTAATGCTGAATTGTAGGCTTCGTCGACTGAGGGCGAACGGTAAATCACACCCACTATGCATTTTTCTCCTGCTGTTACATTAAGCCAACACCATAATGTGTCTTGCAGTTGTAAGTCATCATCAGTGATCTCTTGGCAGAGCAATTTCGGAATATGGTAAATCGCAACACCACCTCCTCGAGTCAGGCGATCGTGACGAAGAAGGGACATACCTTCAATGGTAACTTCATTGTCTGATAAAGTTGGATGAAACCATGTCTCAGTTACGGCAATCACGTCTGGTGAGTGTGTGGTAGTTAGTTCAGTCAATTCGTGTAGTTTTTTTGTCAAGCATTGGGCATTCGTATATAAAAATTTGACAGTCGATGTTGATAGCAAGGACGGTTCATGAGATAAACTTATTGGTACAGCTCGGTCTGAGTCGGTAGGTAGGTAATTTCGTTCGCCGACTCCGGTAGAGTCGGCCGAATTCCGTTTTTTGGCTTAGTATTTGGACTTTCGGCATCAGCCTTGATATTATTAGTTTTGAGACGTCTGGGAATAATTTTAATCTCTCGGGGCAATTTGTATCGAAATTGCTTCCAATTTTTAAGAACGGCGTCAGCCATACTGTCTGTCAGCAGTGTCAGTTTGAGTGGTCGCGCTGCTTTACCTTCGTATTTCGGTGATGTCGGGATCCTGAAGGTATTGATAACAGTCGTCTTATTTGTTTGGATAGCGTCACTTATAAATTTCCATTGTTGTATATCGTGGTTGGAGCTACACTTTGCATCTTGACTATCAGCAGCTTCATGAACGTTCAGGATTATAAGACTACGTTTTGACCAGGGTATGTCAACAATGATACGTGGCGTGTTTTGTTCACCGACTTGCAACAAGTATGCAGGTGAAAGTACACCTTCTAGTTCTTTTTCGCTCACATGCTGATGCAGTGCATGATCATGGAGCCATTCGAGAAACATTTCGAGTTTCTCGGTGAATAAACCTACAGGAGCGGCCCAATTTATGTCTGGAAGGTTGAAATCACCTAAGATGAGTACGCTGGGAGCTGATTGAAACAACCTGTCGAGCGTCTCAATCAGATGTGTAATCTCCTGCTGGGCTGCACTGGGTGTGACGTAGACACAAGCAATTGCGAGGGTCAACTTGTTGCAAGTCAGGATACTCGTAACAACTTGGACGTTTTCAGTGGCTAGGGATATACCCATTCCGGTATTGTGCAAGCCATACTCTAGGAGGATTGCAAAGGCACCGCCTCTCCTATCGCCAGGTCTATTGCATCTAATGACGCGATACTGCTCGCTGATGTTTATTAACATATCATCAAGCGCGGACAGCCAGGTCTCAGAAAGCGCTATAACCCGGGGTGCATCTCAGCCACACGAAGAGAGAGGTCAGCCCACTTACTCCTTATGCTGCACACTTTAGCGTACAGCACTAGGGCGCTGGTTTTGCGTGCTTCTGAAACTAACCATGCATGGCCATCGGTCGATGCACTCGAGGAAGGTGCAAGTTTTTTGGCGTGCTACTCAAAGCAGGAGTATCTGGTTCAACAACCTCTTGCATCATGCAACTACATTAGTCATCCCACCAATCGAAAACAATTTTTGCCTTTTGGATTTTCACATGATTCTTCAACTGCTCAGTAAGCCACTAAATCCCGTTTCTGCTTGTTATATTATTCATAGTTCCATATAATTCTGTAGTTTTTTGAAATGCTTTATGCTTTTTAGACCAATAAATTTGAATTGAATTGAACGGAAAAATTATCAAGGACGCAGCAATTGATTTGTGAGCGGTTTTTTGAGTTGAACAACAGTTTCAAAATGGATATATCGGATGATTCGTTGGAAGTCGTGTTTCAAGCTTTGGATACAGAAAATAGAGGATTTATCACAGTAGACCAATTTACTTCAACGTTTCGCGATTTTTATGAATCTTCAAACGTCTCCGGTAGGCGGGTGTCAACATCTCCATGTGTAAGCTTGTGGCTACGATGTGTAACTTCTTTCAGGATATTGAAAAAATTGTACAAGAATTAGACCCTCAGAACGATGGCATCATCTCTTTTGATGATTTCAAAAAAGCTTTTAGAGGTGGATTGGGTAATCCATTTTAAAGCTGATTTGGTTTTTAGACAACATTAGTTATGTTAAGAATGGAGGATTAGCTCCAACTGCGATCACAAACAAATCAGTTAGCCTGTCCGATGGTCATGAAAACAGAGTTAGTTATTTCTCATACTTTTTATGTTGTACCATGTGTTCGTTCATATTGTTGATGATATTATGAAAACAGTTTATATAATATTTGTGATTTTGTTGAATATAAAGGGTATCTATATAAAGATCGCAACTTTATTTTCTGGTTAATTTTACCAACAGGATAATTATCATAATTCCCCGTATTTGAATATCATTTTAGCTCCGTATCAAATCGCCTGTATAATAAATCACAACCGTCATAAAAGTCTGTTAGCAAGACAATCGATTTTCTCAACCTCGTTTGCTGCCACAAGCTACGGTAATCCACTTTCGGAACTGCACACTTCACGTCAATTAGCCACAAAATTCACTAATGCTTCGAACTTGAACCAAATCAAACATCACTAGAGCAGATATAAATTTATCGCCACCAGATCAACACTTTTGTTATTGGTTTGCATTTGTTTTTTTCAAAACTGTTCCTTTCGGTTTTGCTGTAATTGTCAACAGAAGATCATTTTCAAAAAGTTTTATCCGAGTAATTTATAGTTAAACTAGTGCAGAACATAAAATGACCTCACAATCCGTAGATTTTTGTGGATGGATAGGGCTTAAAATTTACATGTTCACTTTCTAATAATTATTCAACCGACACTGTAGAACACTGGGCAATTATACTTTAGCATGTTCTAAACTTGTTGAAACACATGTCGGATATCTACATTAAAAATCCATATAACTGCAAACGAGTGTGTTCTTAATATATTGTCCGAAACATATATTTCTGCTAAACTAAACCTTTTGTGGGATAAATAGATTTTTGGAATGCCATACGTTTACATTTTCAACACACTCACAATAACCGTAAAATTACGAACGATAGGACCGATAACATCAAAATTCGTTATCGTTTACATTCTAATACATTTCGGTGAATCTAATGATATAGTTATTTATAAAAACCTTAGCGTTCGTTCTGACAGTCCTCACTTCTTCACCACAAACATGGATCTTTAGTGCATAAAAGAATATTTTTTAATGTTCAATTGCACCGCGTTATCAATTTTCTGTATGTATAAGTTCAGTGGATACGAGCTGTCATGTATATATACTTTTATAATATATAAAACACGATAAACTAACATAGCATTGCCTTTGTTTTGAGCAGTTTTCCGTTATGGATCTGAAACCTGTACACTAAGAAAAGAAGATATAAAACGTTTGCTTTCTCTGTGCCATCGCTGGATTTACTTGACACCCTCAAATTCGTAACCCAAATAATTCCGAATCTAAACTTTGCTAGCGACCTAGGCATCGACAAACAACTTAATATGCTAAGACTTCACTAGTTACATCACGTATTGCGAATTTGAAATCATCGTTTCCATATCGCGGTCTTGTTTGCCACTGGGACTATGAATAGTGTCGTTGTTGGTATTGCCTCACTCGGACTCAACTCAAAATGATGACGGATTTGATTGTTTAACTAGCTATGTATGAATGCACAAGCCTGATCCAGGCAAAGTGCCGCACAGTCAGAGACTGCACGTGGGCTAAGATACTGTCAGGTTGCCCAGGCCTAGACAGAATATGAAGGTTGGGTAAATAGAAATAGAAATGGCAGTCAGACTCAGCGGTACTCGCATGCAGCTCACTACCGTTGGCCAATCAATTTAGCACGATGTTAGCCGCACAGCACAGAAATGCTGCACGATTGCACATCCGTGCCGGTTTTTAACTAGTTAAAGTTTGTGCGACTCATCCCAGCTTTTCGTGCCAAGCGATCAGAATTCGCAGTAGTTTTTTACTATCAGTGATATGGCTCAAAATCGTTTTTTTAGTGGCGGTCTTGTTGACGTATGCGTGGAGTGTTGGTTGGGCAAGGAAAGCTTGTAATTATGCGTGACAGTGTAAGTCGCAAGAAAGCTGCCATGGTGATGCTGCTCCATGCGTTCGCAACACTTGATTGTATGTATGTATGTATGTATGTATGTAAGCACTAGCCTGATCCCGTTAATTTTATTTCATTTCACCTATGATGTTTCACCCCTAAATTTCCGATTTTTGTTTGTGTCAAACTAGACGGATGATAGTGGTGTTCATCTCCCAGAAACCGGTTTCTACGATGGAGATAACGATTCTCTTCTCAGTAGTGAATTAGGCCCCAGGTAAGTTAACTTGCTTGTGGTGTTGTATACAGTGCTGGTCAAACGTAAATGCTAACTTTTATAATCGTGTTGAGTTTTATAATCTAGTGTTGTAATTGTATGTCTCATCTGGAGCTTTGTATGATCCTTGTTGGATAGAACTTGCTCACTTTTGAGGCATATTATGAAGCGCAATCATCATCATCATCATCATCATCAAAGACAGCAATACACCGGTAGCACGTACCGAATGCTTAACTGCCATACAACCACGAAAAAGTAAAATCCTAAAAGATGGGGAAGGGTGGGACTTAAATTGCTACGGCTTCTATAGAAGAGTAAGCACAAACAAACTGGGGAGAGGTGCCTACACCTCGAATGGAACATACATTCAAACAAGTTTCGTGAACGAGTAGAGCGACATCAGCACGGCAGCTTCCTTGCGGCTTTCACTGTCATGCATCATAACAAGCTTTTCTCGTCACTCCGCTTGACAACATACAAGGTTAAGCAAACACTCCAAGAATATGCTTAGTGCAAGACCGCCATTGAACACGGTTTCGGGACATATCCTGAAGCGTAACTAACCACTGCGATATCTGATCGCGGGGACACCAGCCTGGAAGACGCGCTGCGCCTACTTTGGAAAGGTTACTAGTAAGGGTTTTTAACTGCCTATGCCATGTGACGGTTTGGCCACCCCGAGATTTACGCCAATCAGGATGTGGCGTCGCAAAAAGAATCTGTTTCGGAAGTCGGTGGTCCGGCATCCGTAAAACGTGACCCAACCAGCGTAACCTATGCAGGTTGATCTGCTTCTCTATATCGACATTACTACCAAACAACTTATTTCGGAGAGCATCGGTGCGCATACGATTGTAACAGCTAACTCCTAGAATGCTGCGGAGACACCGGTTGTCAAATACTTGGAGACGCTGAATGTGTTCTTTACGTAAGGTCCAGGTTTCGCACCCATATAGTAACACAGCCCGAACTGTCGCTTTATAGACTCTACCCTTGAGTAACAGAGATAATCCTTTCTGACGCCAGAGGTGACCTAGGTTGCGGAATGCTACGGTCGCTTTAGAAATACGTGCCGAGACCTCGTCATCTAACGATGCAGAATTATTGATACAACTACCGAGATACGTAAAACGATCTACAATTTCAAGAGCCTGATTGTCAAGTAATAAAGTGCTGTTCGATATGTCGATGTCCTGCAGCAGAACACTGCACTTAGAGGGTGCAAAACGCATTCCAAATGCGGGCACAATACTAGATAGCTTGTTCAGTATCGCCTGTGCATCTGTGTACGAGTCGAAGAGCAGAACTATATCATCAGCATAATCCAAGTCAAGAAGCTTGACGCCTGGCATTATGTGAACTCCGAAATCTGGGGCACCATCTTTGCATAACTCCATAATTGCATCAATTACAAAATTGAACAAAAACGGAGAAATCGGGCATCCTTGTCGGACGCCGCTTGTGGTGTGGAATTTGGGTGAGACTTCGTTGTAAACCCTAACGCATCCGGATGTATGAGCATAAAGCGCACGTAGTATGTTGACATACTTTTGCGGAACGCCTTTGCGCAGCAAGGTCTTAAACAGGACATTTCGATCGACTGAATCAAACGCTCCTTTGAAGTCTAAAAAGATGGCTATTGTCGGCTGTCGATAAGTGTGCCGCAGTTCTAAGATCCGTCGAAGAGTAAAAATGTGATCGACACAGCCTCTGCCAGGCCGGAAGCCAGCTTGCTGCTCTCGGATCTGTGATTCCCTATGCGATGTTAATCTTCGAAGACATATGGACGTTAATAATCTCGTAATGATGGGAGTGAGACTTATCCCACGATGATTAGAGCATGAGCTTCGCACACCTTTTTTAAATATAGGTATGATAACCGATTCGCCCCAACTCGGAGGGACGGATTCTGATAACCACACTTCACGGAGGAGATCGCCTAATGTGCTGATTAGGACTTGGCCACCTTCTTTGAACAAGACAGGTGGTATGTCATCGGGGCCAGCAGCTTTGAATCGTTTCATGGATTCGATACATTCTTTAATTTCTAAATCATTAGGGGGATCTACGCTAACAGACCAAGGATCACACTGCTTCAAATGAGGGAAAGATTCTGTTGCAGGCGACCAGCTGAATTGTTCTTCGAAATGTTCGGCCCAACGTGAGAGGCGCCGATTCTTATTAGTGATAAGAGTACCGTCTATTTCAGCGATAGTCTCACTCACTCCTTTTTTCGTAGGCCCAGTCGATCGAATAAGTTGGAAGAGTTTTCGCACGTTACCCGCATTATTTGCTATTTCCATTTCTTCGACCTTATTTAGCCACCACCTTTCTCTGTCTAGTCTTAAGCTCCGTTTAAGTTCATTCCTCACGCGTCTACGCTCTGTGTTGTGTCCAGGACCATGAGGTATTTGGCGTCGCTGGTGAAGAATTTCGATAGAGCGCTGTGAAATCCAGTGGGACTTTTGGGTTGGTTGTGTAGTCTCACAGGCTGTTGTTGCAGCGGCTCGCATAAATCCTGCTATTTTGTTCCACCTTTCATCGGCAGTTGCACACTGAGCAACTGGGAGTGAGTTACACAAGGTGGTCCTATAAATGTCTTGAACTGCAGGCAGAGAGAATTTTTCGACCACAATGCGTTTCCCATTCGAAGGTTTCGTACCGGAGAACTTTAATGAGAACCTACATCGCACAAGAGCATGATCTGAATCTATGCAGGTATTCCAAAAGGAGCGGCAGTCCTCAATGCAACCTCTCCAGCGAGCACTTATTGCGATATGGTCGATTTGGGCCGAAGGTTGGCTTCCATCCGGCGAGCGCCATGTGGCAATTTGACATCTTTTGTGGCGAAAAGAAGTGCTGCTAATGAATAATCGAGATTGTGCACAGAATTGTATAAACCGTTCACCATTATCTGTGCGTTGGCTTTCGAGACCAAACATGCCACCTAATTGTGATTCAGATGTATCTAAGCGACCCAGTCTGGCATTCATATCTCCCGCTAAGACAACAATATCGGAGCTTTTTGCACGTCGCAAAAGAGCATAAAGATCGTCGTAGAAGGCGTTTTTCTCGTCGTCGGAATTGGTGTTAGTCGGAGCGTAAGTTGCTACAATAAACAAGCATCTCTGATTAGAAGATTTTGAGTTTGGTCTAATATTAGTGGCTAGTCTAACTGCGCACATCCTGCTATTCCAAGGAATCCAATCGATAAGACATGATTCGGCACGTGAATTCAGTACTATACCAACACCCGCCTGTCCTGAGATGGCAGCTACAGAATCACCAGAGCAGCGCAAAAAGTAGCGAGTTGAAAGGTTTGGGGCAGTAAGTTTAGTAATTATGGACGGATCATATAAGCGCGTTTCCGATAAACAGCAAACATCAATAGATAGACTATCTAAGGTAAGAGCCAGTGCAGCTTGCTGGCCTATTTGTCTGAGAGTTCTGACATTCATGGCACCGATGTGAGCTGAAGCCCGTGGTTTCAGAAAGTGGTCTGTAAATTCGCGAACAGAAAATGTTCCAACATGTTCAGCGCGGTCTTTTCTAAAGCTGGGATTGACAGACGGAGAGTTGTTAAGAGTGGATGGGGGAGGGGAAGGGTCAGAAACAGTTTGAAGAGTAGGGCCAGCAGTAGCTTGTTTTCGCTTACCCGCCCTGCTGTATGCAGCAGGTAAGGCGACCCTGTTTATCGTGCGCGACGGCCGATGCACTATGGAGTTAAGTTTCGTATTAATAGTCATAGTCATGGTTGTATGCGGGCTGGGATACTGCCAGGTCGCCCATGCCTAGACAGGAGAACAATTAGGGTTCTCGACCAAAGCCTTTGGCTAAAAAGCCTGACCCACAAGGCAGCGGGTTATGTTGAGACCGTGTTCGTCTGACCTCTATCCATTGACCTTCCTGGTATGAGTGACTCTGAAGGTGCTCGGAGAGCACCACCCAGCATAGCTCAATGGGTTATAGAGGTGCACAAACCATCGCACCACGTTAAGGTCCAGTCTCAGCGCGATGGGGAAGCGCAATCTCTAAGTTAGGAAAGAGCAAATACTATTCTCGGTCGCTGAACGTAAACGATGCCACCATCGTGCGAATGGTGTCGATCTACCGAGTAATAATTATAGCAACAAACGCAGCTGGAGCGATTATGCTATCAAAATCGGACTCCTTAATCAGGGAAACTGGAGGATGCGAACCTCGTGCAATGAGGTGTACATCCATGACCGGCATCGACCGAAATAGGTTATCAACAACACGAAAGTGAAGGTGTTTTAAGATGGTGATGAGTTCGATGAGAGCAACATTTTTTCTAGCTTTAATATGCTCTTTCGTTCGACTCTATCACCCCAAGTTGTATTGTTTGGAACCTGAATCTGGACCCCTTTTTATGGGGATTCTTGGATGAATATGTTAACTTCATACGCTCTGCAATCGCGTTTTTTATTTCTATTAGAATGAGGAGCACAAGAATTGATCGTTAGTGAGTCTGTTCTATCACTGCCTGCTTAGCCACCCAATCGCGATGAAAACCGCCCCTAACTTAACAACAATATAATACCGGCTGCCTTTTTTGCCCTTTCTAATTTACAAGCTTGTCAACGCTCTCAATTTACAGTATCTAGTGTTTTTGTTTGCAAGCGGAATTTAAATAAATTAATATATTTCTCATCGAGACTTGTTACTCATGCGTCACTGATGAGGCGACATACGTAACGTTTTTGTTATAGCAGTAGTGCACAAGTAGCCATGTACTGCATTATTACCAACCAATGTGTTTGAAAATACACAAATAACCGCAGGCTTCGATAGATTGCCTGTGGACTGAGCTACTGTCCGGTTGTGCAGGTCAAATCCGATTTTCGAGAATGGAAACATTGCGGCCCGATCCCCAGGACAATCAATCTAACATTCTTTGCCCTCTGTTCATTGGCCACCTTAGATTGAAAACTGCTGATAATGCCCGAACGCGGATTAAACCGTTTTCTTTCTTTTTTGTAATTTTATTATCATTATCGCTACACCAGTTCTCCGTTTTAACCAGGGCAACCAAACGTGAGATTTATCACATTCAGTAAATAGCACCCAATAATGTGCGTCTTTCGCATTGTGTTTTTATTTGGACTTTGAAAATCCCGCCTAGGTGTATTCTTAGAATGTTGGTTCCTGTTCTTTTATTCTACTTTATCAATCACTTGCTCATCCATACCAACCTTTCACTTGCATTCTACGAGAACATTTACAAACCCCTATGAGCGCTTGCTGAAGTTGATTGGTTCTAAAAACTAACAGGTTTTGGTTGTTCCAGGATGATACTTTGTTCAATTTTTCGATTGTTTTCAAACGACAATCCTGAGTGTTGTAAAGCCTGGGTGGAGAAAACCGTCACGTGACATGGCAGGTGAAAACCCTACTAGTAACCTTTCCAAAGTCTTCCTGAGATTGAGGGGGTCCCGCGATCAAATATCACAGAGTGAGTAGTTATTACGCCTTCAGGATATTTCCCGAAAATATGGTTCAGTGGCGGTCTTGCACTAAGCATCTCTTGGGACTGTTTGCTTTATGCTTGGAATTTTGTAAAGCGGAAGCAGTGACAGAAAAAACCTTGTTATGCTGCATGGAAGGAGAGCCCCAAGGAAGCCGTCATGCTGATGTCGCTCTAATCGTTCACCAAAATTGATTGTATACTTGTTCCATTCGAGGTGTAGGCATATCATCCCAGTTTGTTTGTGCTTACTTTTTTATAGAAACCTTTGCTGTTAAGTCCAATACCTCCCCATTTTTAGAATTTTTCTTTTTTTCGGGTTTGTATGACTGTTAAGCATTCGGTACACCCCACCGGTGTTTTGTTGTTTATGATGATGATAGTTTGATAGATCGTTACGTTCATACATCATACATCATGCATATAAACATACATACATACATAGACACATATAGATACATACATTCACACATACACATACATACATACATATGCATTCATATTCATACATATACATACATTCGTATTTACAGAAATCGTTAAATCACTCTAAAGAACCTTTGCACAGTTGTACAATCGTCCAGCACTTCCGTGCAGTGCAGCTAACACCGTGCTAAATTGACATGCCACCGGTCGTGAGCTGCATACGAATACACGCTGAGTCTAACTGCCATTA
>JACCGJ010016484.1:0-22982 GCA_013407085.1 Atriophallophorus winterbourni | reverse complement strand
AAGTATTGGAGATATCGGTGAACCCATCGCCAACCCTTCTTTTTGTCTATATAATTGCTCATTAAATATGAAGCGATTCATGCTTAGGTAGATCGATACGCCGTTGATAATTTGCTGGACGCTCAAGTTTGTGCGATCTGACAAACTGGCATCCGATTCCAAGGCCCGTCTAGTTAGTTGTAACGCACCTGTTGTATCAACGTTGGTGAACAAAGCGCTCACATCAAAACTAACCATTATTTCATCGTTATCTGTTGTTACCGACTTTAAGCGTGCTGCAAAGTCATTTGCGTTCTTGATGAACGAGGCTGTATTGCCGACTAAAGGTTTCAACAAATAAGCCAAATGTCTAGCTGACTCGTGCGCAGGTGATCCGATACCGTCGACGATAGGTCTTACAGGAATGCCTTCTTTATGTATTTTAGGTAGGCCGTAGAACCTAGGAGTTAGAGTCGACTTGAAATACAGGTTACACCACAAACCTCTTCCCAAACTCTCCTTAATGCCACGCAAATACCTATAGACTACCGTTTTGCAATTATCTATTACCTTTTTCATTTTACCATTATCTATCTGTTCATAAGGGCCCTATGATAAGTGTACCCCAACCTTCTCTAAATAGTCGCTTTTGTTCAAAATTACGGTTACTTTACCTTTGTCAGCCTTAGTAATGGCTATGTTTTTATCTTGTTTCAGCGTAAGAAGTGCTTGTCATTCGTGTGAATCGAGGTTTGCATCGCCTTGGTCCTGGTTTTTAATGACTCCCGCGATAGAGCTTCTTATCGCGTCTGCCTGTTCGTTGGGGAGTGCATTCAATGATCCATCAATACATGGGATAAGATCCTCATCGATGCTCACATTTTTCTCTCAGTCGTGAAAATTAACAAGATTGTGCTCTACGTGACCGCTATCTATAATATTTAAAGTGCACCAAAATAAAATTTGTTTTCATGGCCGCAATGCAAAAACAAATTTCTAAGTCTTGAGAAATTCACTAGATCACCGAGAATTACATTCCAGATGAGAAAAATAAATTTTTTCCTTTGTTTGCTATTAGGTAGATTATGTGATTCTGTTAGGTATATGTGTGCGCCACATATTGTTTTGGTCGATATGCTTCGCGGTTGCTAAGGAACGTAACCACAAGCGGTTAACTTTCTTGATTTGGAACCAACCAAGGTCGTGTTTTAATCAATACTAGGCCCACAATGCTTAGTACAAGGTTGAGTTGCATGACGGTACACCGGATAACAATACGGTTTTGATCGGCGCTCTGTTTGTTTTTTCTGACTAACATTGACACTTATTTCCACAAATGGAGAAGGGTTGGGGTGAAACAAACAGATATACAAGGAAGTAAATGTTAGTTAGATCAGCAAGGCCACCGTTTAAATAGCCGGTACACTTGAACAGAGCAAACAGTTAGATTACAAATTTGATGATTGAGTTTTTGCTTGGCGAAAGGGAGCATTTAAATATTTTATTTTCATTGTTAACAATGTCTTTAAAAATACGGATATTGATGAACAACTTCCCAATGAATAAATTTTCGCTGGAACTGATGCAACTGCCATCCCGTGAAGATGGAAAACAGTCAGATTCCGGTTACGGTTTGTAAATGCGAATAATGAGATCAAGGAATTATATATTGGTCGTTTATAAACGTTTTGAAAGCTTGACCGGGAATCAAAGAGTTATGGAGTATTTATACACCGTGGTTCATTTTACGGAGTATATCTAACAATGTCTACTAATCCTATTTCTGTTTGCCACATTATCCATATTCCGTGGGTCAGTATGCTTAAACTTACTGTCTCCTTTGAAGACGGATACATTCCTGTGTAAAATGGTAACGCGAGCATCATTGTCACTTCGAGGCGTCTTGATCTATCGAAACAGGTAAAATTTGTAACCTTTCAATCCGTTCTCAGAACTCAGAACTCAGAACTCAGAAAATTGTATGGTAGAAAAAGCATTAGGCTTAACAATAACCATAGGATGACAAGGTATATGGAACATATAAAAATATATAAAAAAAATATAAAATATCTCAAAAATCAATAGGGACATTCGCATACCGCATGGTTCGTCATAAACTCATCGAGTTTGGAAGCGAAAACCTCAACATATTCTGATCGTGTGATTTCTTCAGGCAAATAGTTCCAAGTGAAACAAATTCTTACGGAGAAAAAATTACGACATATATCCAATCGAGAATGCGGAATGCTTAAAGCCTTTGAATGTGTTCGTGTTCGAGTAAGGTCATTGGGCTTTAGCAAGTGTTTAAGGGGATGGTTTACAGAATGCAGGATTTTGAAGGTCAACAAAAGGTCACTGCGTATCCGTCGTTGGGTAAAATCTTGTAGGTTTAGTTTTAACATTCGCTCTGTGAAAGGCAAATTTCTGTACCTGGAGACCAACTTTGTAGAACGATGATAAATCCTGTCGAGTAGTTCGATATCCTTCCTCAGCCATGGTGCCCAGGCTTGGATGGAATATTCCATAACAGGACGTATATACGTGTTAATTACCCGGGGTAGGTTTTCGGGCGTAAAAATCCGGAATATTCTTTTGAGAAGACTCAAGATACGGCAAGCTTTATTGTACATCATCCAGCAATGATGTCCAGGCTTAAGGTTAAACGGAACCCAGATACCCAGATCTTTTTCTGCTGTGGTCCAGACGAGATCTTGCGTGCCAAGCTGATACGTGTGGTGCAGAGATTTTCCAAGCTGCAGCATTTTACATTTCGCATGGTTAAATGGTAACTCATTTACCTGGCACCAACGAAATAAGATGCTTAGATCCCGTTGTAATGCCATACAGTCATTACCAAACCTGACACGTTTCCAAATTTTAATATCATCGGCAAATAGTATCAAGTTGCATCCAATATTCTTTACTATATCGTTCATATACACCAAGAATAGAAGAGGTCCTAGCACCGGACTTGCGGAACTCCACTCGTGACGTCTATTTTTCTAGATAAGGTGCTGCCAACGCGAGCTTGGACGTGTCTATCAGTAAGATAGTCCCTTATCCAATTTAGCAATATTCCCGTTATTCCATAAGAATCCAGCTTTTTGATTAAGATGTCATGGTTGACTCTATCGAAAGCTTTGGAAATATCGATGAAGCAAGCATGTACAGCCTCACCTTTGTCCAGTGCCTTGGTCCAATCATCGAACGTTGTAAGAAGGTTAGATAAACAGCAACGATCTCTTCGAAAACCGTGTTGTGCTGCGGTCAAAATTTTTGGTTTTCAAAATGTTCTCTTATGCGCGCAGTCACAATGCGTTCCATTAATTTAGAGATCACCGGAAGTAACGATACCGGTCTATAGTTTGCTGTGTCTGAACGGCTACCGCCTTTATAAATAGGAGTTATCATCCCTGCTTTCCATTGCGGTGGTATTTTTCCTTCATTTAAGCTGAGATTGAATATGCGAGTGAGAGGAGCAGTCAAAGCAACGCGACACCTGCGAAGTACGGCGGGGGTAATTTTGTCTGCGCCAGGGGACTTCTTTTCGTTTAGTCGACAAAGTTCCCGCCCAACCATGTGTTCGTTGATAGTCATTTCACCTAATAATTCGAAATGTGGTGAACTTGATGAAAGTTGATATGGTAAACAACGCTTGGGATTGAAGACAAATGAATAAAACGTTGCTAAAGCATCGGCGGTGTCTTGAGCAGTGTGGGTCAATCCATTTAATGTTAGTACTGAGAAAACACCTGGTTTGATCTTTGGTCGTTCATTGACGATCTTGTAGAGAAGCTTAGGATTCTTTTCAATTCTCATAAGCAAGTTCCATTGGAATTGCATGTGATCTTCTCTTACAAGAGTCGTGACGTGATTCCGTATCTTACAGAATCGCTTCCAAGTTGCTTCCGTACCAAACTTCTTATGAGTTATCCAAGACTCTCGCTTAACAGCTAACCATTTCTTAGTTTTACTCCGAATAACAAACTGGTTGTTGTAGCTGCATTTGTCCATGAAAGCAACATCACAAATCAGATCGAAAGTCAAACTCATAAACAATATCAGACGAACACAAAGACTTCATTCAGTGGTTAGATTTGCGTAGGGGATTTAGAAAAAATCGATAGATCAATTATTCTCTGGATCATACGAAAGACCTTATAGCGATTATTATATGAATTATTATTATTGCCACTCACGTGTGGAAGTTAGGTGGAAAAATTAGTGGAAATTATCTCCGGTTGTTTAGTCGGAAACCTTGTTTTGATAGTTGTTAACGCCAGAGATTGAGTCAACTGAAGCTTATTTCTCTGATATATTATAACCATCAAGTGATAAAACATCATCATTAGATAACAATTGCTCCCGACGTGCTTCTCAGAACTTTATGTGCCATTCCTTTGTAGTTTGAAATTTAAAAATGAAATTTTAATTTACACAAAATCTTGTTTTTGCTGTTGGCCTCCTTCGGTTGATGTCGACCACGTGGTTCTTTCAAGATTCAAGGCTTTTAGAATGAATGAACAGTCATATTTGGGAAGAATAATATCTCCGATATCGTTCACGGCGATAGGCAGTACTTGGTTGATCGGCGTCAGCAACTCGCCATCAGCGTGATTTGCGTGCACCAGCTTTGCACAACGCCTCCAAACTGTGCGGTCAAGAGCAAGTTCTTGCCAACTCGTAGGGTCAATGTTAAGAGCTTTCTTATCTCGTTTGAAAACGTTTTTGTACCGCAAGTGCGGTCTGTCCAATGGTTGACTTCATGATTTAAACTAACCAAAGTGTACATCTTTTGGAATATGATCCTGTTCCATTCTGTACACATGATACTCACAATGATGTAGGCGGTGTTGCCCTATTTCATACAATTCAGATCTTCGATAGGTTGGAGAAATTCCATATTGAGAAAACAAGTTGCGCTTGCGGTGTGTGTGTGTGATGGAGATGAATGCAAACGAGCTCTTATGTCCATACTGCAAATCTATCACAATGTATGATCAAAATGTTCTACAACGTTTTCAACGAAACTGGGATATTTATAAAAACCGAAATCCGTGAGATCAGATTGATTTAAGATAGTGCTGGAGACATTTGGTTCATTAATCACACACGTTACTTCCCACATCCACTTGTCTTAAATCGATCAATGGTTAGACAGTGACCTTGTGTCCTGATTGATTAGTGATGCTCATTTACAGACGTTTTGTCTGCAAGCTATCTGAAGATATTCGACACCGATCCAGAGTCCATAATCATGAAAAACAAGTTTGCAATGAATCGGTTAGAGCAAGGTTTTTGGTAGCGTTTCGCTTCAGAAAACTAAGGCTTCGTCAAACCAAGATTATTGGTGCGAACAGTGTTCAGGTTTAAATGGCATTTTCGTGACCAATCCGGAGTTCTCTAAGATAGACAGGCGAGATCAAGACAATTGATCACCCCCCCTAAATGTTGTGTTAATCCCTAAATTGTTTATTTTGTATGCAGGTGAGGACAGCGTCTGCTGATACACTGCTTACGCAATCCATGTGCACATTAGGTGTTATGCACGTTAATCCTTATCCGCTGCAGAACCGAACGACAGGTTGTTGAGATATCCGCCCCAACCACCTTGTTCACCAACTTGTTCAACTGCCTCAGCGTTAAGTCTTTCCCTATAAGATTTCACACCCCGTCTTATAACTTCCACATATCAAGATCTACACGGTGACCTGTGTCTAGCACGTGTTCAGCTAGGGCAGAATCCCGAATCAGTGATTGATATTCACGGGGATTGCGGGGTTGCTTTCTTACTCGTTTCCTATGTTCGTTTACCCTAGTGCAAATTTCTCTAGACGTTTGTTCAATGTAAACTCTCGGGCAAAACTTGCATTTGATTTTGTAGTTGCAGTTGGTCGCACAACCTAAAGGAGTCTTATCTTTGAGCGGAGCCATCTACTTCTCTTATATGCTACTCTAATACCTGCGTTATTCAAGATTCCATTTATTCCTGCGGATGCGGTTTTGACATACGTTAGAGATACCATAGCTCGCCAAACGTATCCTGTTGCGGATGTTTAACTCGGTTCAATTGGCGCTTAATTAAGCTCTTGGGGAAACCATGATATGCAAGTCGACGACTGACTTCTTGATGAGCTCGTCTCTTATCGGCATCGTTGCTTCAGAGGCGGTCAACCTTGTAGAATAGCGATTTGCTACGGACTGAAATATCGTTTTGGGCTGCGAAGATTTGAATGTCAAAATGACATCTCTGTCGATTGGCATACGACATACCGCCGTTCATACCTAAATATTGTCTTATTGCGCACGGTTTCTTATATGAACTGGATTTTCGAATCCATATTTTTGAAATAACTGTGAAATGCTTCTAGATATTTGCGCTTTATGATGTCGAATGTATTGTCGACATAGCGTAACCATATCTTAGGTTTTAAAGCTTCGTTTCTCAAAGCTATCTATTCGAAGTGCTTCATGTACTGGGCAAATGAGTGAGCCCATCGCTAACCATCGTTTTGCTTGTATAGCTGTCCGTTAAATAATAAGCGGTTCATATTTAGACAAATTACTTCACCGTTGATGATTTGTTGTACACTCAAGTTTGTACGATCCTTCAAGGTCATATCGGAGTTGAGTGACTTCTCTCGCTCATTCTAAAGCGCTTGTAGTGTCAACATTCAAGAACAAGGAGCTATCGTCAAAGCTAACCAACGTATCATCCTCCACAATTGTTACGGTACTTAACCGAGTTCTTAATAAAAGAAGTCGTGTTACCAACCAGTGTTTTCAAAAGCTGGGCAAGGTGCTTAGCTAATTCGTGTGTTGGGGATCTAATGCCATCTACAGTTGGACTCAAGGGGACGCCTACCTTATGTATTTTCGGAAGTCCATAGAACTTGGGGGTCTGAGCAGATTTTGGGTACAGCATGAACCATAATCTTTGACCTATGTTTTTCTTAATTTCTTGCAGGTAACTTGAAAAAACCCTCTTAAGGTTATTCATAAGTTTGTAGCTATACGGTTGTCAATAATCTGATACGGACCTTCAGTAAGGGTGTGACTCTGCCTTATCTCTATATTCACTTTAAGAAGAATCACGGTTTCTGTGCCTTTGTTTGCTTTAGTGATCACTATTGCCTCTTCTTTTCGCAATTTAAGGAGTGCTTCTTTTTCACCTCGTGTAATCCTTTCTGGGTTTTGTTTTTTTGATAATACTCGATATACCGTTGCGAAGTGCAAGTGCCTGATTTTCAGGTAGCTAGTTGAGGGCGGATTCTACTCATGGAATGACATCCTCAGCTTTCAAGAATTTTGTACTTTACGAGAAGTTTAAGCCCTTTTACGACAATCTTTGTTCGGTCCGCGATAGCGGCCTATCTGATAAATGAATTACCTTAGAATATTGTCGAGCACTATCATCAAAACAACTAGCAGAGGTAAATTTATCTTCTGAAGTGCCGAAATTACGTTTTTGTCTTTCTTTTATGTGCTCCGTCTGTGTGGCCACGAACTCGGCGTGCTTTCCACAAATTTTGCAGAAATACTTTTTGGATAACACATTTCGCAATTCGGACTTCAAACGAGAGGCTTTCGTTCATTCGTTATTCAGGCTGTCATTGAGGCGGGGATCCTTTTTCCAAGTTACCTTTGGATGCGTTTTCGGCAGCCTTCCGAGAAGTGAGAGAATAATCTGGAGGTTAGACCACCAAGTACCTTGGTATGATTACATTTTGCAGATATCTAATGTTGTAGATATGATGATTAATTCATTTCGCCTCCATTACAAACAAGCCTGTTCTAACCGATTCATTACAAACTTTCTTTTCATGATTATGGACTCCCGATTGGGGCGGATATCTTAACAATATGGCGTTCGTTTAAAGATAAAGATCAACCTCTATAACACCGTTTAATTTCGGTGGATGTGAGCAACACATTACTTTGCATACCACTTATTGTACACGTAAGCAGTGGGTCAGCATTCAAAATAAACAATTTAGAAATCTCGTCTGTCTATCTTAGAGAACTCTGGATTGGTCAAGAAAGTGCCATTTAAACCAGAACACTATTCGTACCGACACCCTTGGTTTGACAAAGACGTTTTGTCTGTTTATCGTGCAGAAAATTAGACAATCGCTCAAATATTAAGTCAGTTTTATATGTGTTGTTCCTAGCACGTTGTCGCAGTTTTTGACTTGTGGTGTGACAGATTGTCCACCGTTATTTCAAAATCGTAAAAAATATTCGAAGGAATTTGGTTTGATAATTTTGGTCGGTGTCATCACAACAAATAAGCTACTACCTCTACAGCAATGAAAAATGGTCTAATATGTTTGGCATTCGCGATATCCAGCTGGCTGACAATGCGTCAATAACATTGAGCAAAACAGGATTCAAAAACGTTGATCTCTCAATTCAAAATTTAATATCCTAAAATTTATCCCATACTGCTTACTAGTATAAAGTTTTTTTTGGAAAATAACACTCACACTGAACTTTTCCAATGCAAGTTCATGATTTCATACCTCCAGACAGCACGATGAAATATGCATGTGAACAGCAAGTTGAGCCTATGGAGGCAGACCGATCTAAAAATTCGAAAGATCGCATTGTCCATTGTAACAAAAATTCCGCCTCATAACTGTGCTGTGCGGTCACATAATTTTGCGCTCCTGCGTTTTTGGATCTACTTCACTCCCATCTCGTCCTATCTTGAAAATTTTACCTATTTGGATTCCTCCTAACACAAGCATTGTGTTCATACCATTTCCGGTGGCAGAACAAGCAATTTTAGAAAAAACAGTTTTCTACATTTTGAACCAAACTAGACCTACACAGGCACGTTTGTGAGCAACACTGAATATTGGATTGACTTTGCCACCATTCGAAAGAGCTCGCTTTCCCAATTCGCTAGACACATTGGACCGGAAAATCGGATCCGATCTGAAGGAGCTACGACGAAATTCGTTACCCACCTTTCATGTGTCGAAATTATTCACTCACCCACTTCCAACAAACTTAAACGCTTACACAGCACTACCGGTTTCTGGCTGTTTGACGTCGTCAGTAGAAGACAGTGAGATCAGGTTCAGTGAGCCTTGAAACAGTGGATTAAAGGTAAACAAGATTATACTTGTATACCAACTGTTATATAGGGTTCGTACAACGAACCACGATGTTCAGTCACGGAATCACAAAGTGATTCTTGGTCAAAGTACTCAAGGCGCTTGTGGATGACCAAAGTAATGTGTTGCTCACATCCCCATCCCTTACACACCACTACCGGTTTCTGGCTGTTTGCCGTCGTCAGGTGGAGACAGTAAGATAAGTCTCAGTGAGCCTTGAAATAGTGGATTTAAGGTAAACAAGATTATACTTGTATGCCAACTGTTATATAGGGTTCGTACAATGAACCACGATGTTCAGACACGGAATCACAAAGTGATTCTTGGTAAAGCACTCGAGGCGCTCATGGATGACCAAAGTAATGCGTTGCTCACATCCCCATCCCTTACACACCACTACCGGTTTCAGGCTGTTTGCCATCGTCAGGTGGAGACAGTAAGATCAGGTTCAGTGAGCCTTGAAACAGTGGATTAAAGATAAACAAGGTTATACTTGTATGCCAACTGTTATATAGGGTTCGTACAACGAACCACGATGTTCAGACACAGAATCCCTGAACCTGATCTCACTGCCTCCACCTGACGACGGCAAACACCAGAAACCGGTAGTGGTGTGTAAGGGCTGGGGATGTGAGCAACACATTACTTTGGTCATCCACAAGCGCATTGAGTGTTTTGACTGAGAATCACTTTGTGATTCTGTGTCTGAACATCGTGGTTCGTTGTACGAACTCTATATAACAGTTGGCATACAAGTATAATCTTGTTTACCTTTAATCCACTGTTTCAAGGCTCACTGAACCTGATCTTACTGTATCCACCTGACGACGGCAAACAGCCAGAAACCGGTAGTGGTGTGTAAGAGATGGGGATGTGAGCAACACATTACTTTGGTCATCCACAAGCGCATTGAGTGTTTTGACTGAGAATCACTTTGTGATTCTGTGTCTGAACATCGTGGTTCGTTGTACGAACCCTATATAACAGTTGGCATACAAGTATAATCTTGTTTACCTTTAATCCACTGTTTCAAGGCTCACTGAACCTGATCTTACTGTCTCCACCTGACGACGGCAAACAGCCAGAAACCGGTAGTGGTGTGTAAGGGATGGGGATGTGAGCAACACATTACTTTGGTCATCCACAAGCGCCTTGAGTGCTTTGACCAAGAATCACTTTGTGATTCTGTGTCTGACCATCGTGGTTCGTTGTACGAACCCTATATAACAGTTGGCATACAAGTATAATCTTGTTTACCTTTAATCCACTGTTTCAAGGCTCACTGAACCTGATCTTACTGTCTCCACCTGACGACGGCAAACAGCCAGAAACCGGTAGTGGTGTGTAAGGGATGGGGATGTGAGCAACACATTACTTTGGTCATCCACAAGCGCCTTGAGTGCTTTGACCAAGAATCACTTTGTGATTCTGTGTCTGAACATCGTGGTTCGTTGTACGAACCCTATATAACAGTTGGCATACAAGTATAATCTTGTTTACCTTTAATCCACTGTTTCAAGGCTCACTGAACCTGATCTTACTGTCTCCACCTGACGACGGCAAACAGCCAGAAACCGGTAGTGGTGTGTAAGGGATGGGGATGTGAGCAACACATTACTTTGGTCATCCACAAGCGCCTTGAGTGCTTTGACCAAGAATCACTTTGTGATTCTGTGTCTGAACATCGTGGTTCGTTGTACGAACCCTATATAACAGTTGGCATACAAGTATAATCTTGTTTACCTTTAATCCACTGTTTCAAGGCTCACTGAACCTGATCTTACTGTCTCCACCTGACGACGGCAAACAGCCAGAAACCGGTAGTGGTGTGTAAGGGATGGGGATGTGAGCAACACATTACTTTGGTCATCCACAAGCGCCTTGAGTGCTTTGACCAAGAATCACTTTGTGATTCTGTGTCTGAACATCGTGGTTCGTTGTACGAACCCTATATAACAGTTGGCATACAAGTATAATCTTGTTTACCTTTAATCCACTGTTTCAAGGCTCACTGAACCTGATCTTACTGTCTCCACCTGACGACGGCAAACAGCCAGAAACCGGTAGTGGTGTGTAAGGGATGGGGATGTGAGCAACACATTACTTTGGTCATACAAAGCGCCTCGTGTGCTTGACCAAGAATCACTTTGTGATTCTGTGTGTGAACATCGTGGTCCGTTGTACGAACCCTATATACAGTTGGCATACAAGCATAACCTCGTTTACCTTTACGCCACTGTTTCATCACACAAGGCTCCCGGAACCTGCATCTTCTGTCTCACCTGAAGACGGCAAACAGCCAGAAACCGGTAGTGGTGTGTAAGGGATGGGGATGTGAGCAACACATTACTTTGGTCATCCACAAGCGCCTTGAGTGCTGTGACCAAGAATCACTTTGTGATTCTGTGTCTGAACATCGTGGTTCGTTGTACGAACCCTATATAACAGTTGGCATAAAAGTATAATCTTGTTTACCTTTAATCCACTGTTTCAAGGCTCACTGAACCTGATCTTACTGTCACCACCTAACGACGGCAAACAGCCAGAAAACGGTAGTGGTGTGTAGGGGATGGGGATGTGAGCAACACATTACTTTGGTCATCCATAAGCGCCTTGAGTGCTTTGACCAAGAATCACTTTGTGATTCTGTGTCTGAACATCGTGGTTTGTTGTACGAACCCTATATAACAGTTGGCATACAAGTATAATCTTGTTTACCTTTAATCCACTGTTTCAAGGCTCACTGAACCTGATCTTCCTGTCTCCACCTGACGACGGCAAACAGCCAGAAACCGGTAGTGGTGTGTAAGGGATGGGGATGTGAGCAACACATTACTTTGGTCATCCACAAGCGCCTTGAGTGCTTTGACCAAGAATCACTTTGCGATTCTGTGTCTGAACATCGTGGTTCGTTGTACGAACCCTATATAACAGTTGGCATACAAGTATAATCTTGTTTACCTTCAATCCGCTGTTTCAAGGCTCACTGAACCTGATCTTACTGTCTTCACCTGACGACGTCGAACAGCCAGACACCGGTAGTGGTGTGTAAGGGATGGGGATGTGAGCAACACATTACTTTGGTCATCCACAAGCGCCTTGACTGCTTTGACCAAGAATCACTTTGTGATTCTGTGTCTGAACATCGTGGTTCGTTGTACGAACCATATATAACAGTTGTCATATACGTATAATCTTGTTTACCTTTAATCCACTGTTTCAAGGCTCACTGAGCCTGATCTTACTGTCTCCACCTGACGACGGCAAACAGCCAGAAACCGGTAGTGGTGTGTAAGGGATGGGGATGTGAGCAACACATTACTTTGGTTATCCACAAGCGCCTTGAGTGGTTTGACCAAGAATCACTTGGTGATTCTGTGTCTGAACATCGTGGTTCGTTGTACGAACCCTATATAACAGTTGGCATACAAGTATAATCTTGTTTAACCTTAAACCCGCTTCATACGAGCCGACGCGCGCACACTCATTTACCACACAGATCAATCGATAAATGTTTTCACCTAGGCGTCATGACCTTACGAGCGAAGCCCAGTGATGGCGGTCACGTGTGCAAAATTTGTCGAAAGGCGGTAAGTCACAATGACCGACACGCTAGTTGTTTAATTTGTCTAGATAAAGTTCATATGAAGTGTGACGTTACCTTGACTGCTGATGCTATTGCAATTGTCAATAAAGATGAAATGCCAGGAGTATGTTTTATCTGTCACGTATGCAGAATTGAACCTAGAAAATGTACCAAGACGACTGCTAGTCTACAGGCTGAAACTAATATGGGGATGTGGAATTTAGATGACCGCATACAGAAAATTGAAGGTTTGTTAAACGACTTATTAATTAGCAAACTGAACCCTAGATTTGAGCGTGGAGATCGTGTTTCATCTCCGTTTCTAAGGAGGCAGGAAGGCAAAAATGTGATAATAAACATAGCAATTCAGAACAACTGAGCCGTTCCCATGATCCTAGTGCCTTGGAAAGGTCTGAAACAAATTCAACACAATCCGTGAATAAATAGCGAGCCGTTAAACAACCAACTGTTCCCAAAACAGATAATGCTTTGGAGAAACGAAATAACATCTCCACCAATCGTAAGGCACACTCTTTTGTACTGACGTTCCTGAGCCTGAATACACTCTTTTCAAAGACCGTCAAAGGAAAGATGAAGAAAAATGGAAGGAACTGTGTGAACTTATGAAACTTGGAACTGTAGTGCCGTTAGCATTGACTCGTTTAACTAGACGGCGTGATTCACCTCATTGGATAAACCGAGACTTGGATCTAACAATTCACTAAACATTCGTATTCATACTGATATTCCATGGTCCGAAAGGAGGAACAATACATACGACAAAAGAAAGACATCTAATCGCAATCTCATCATCCTCGGAGTTCCAGAACTGGCAGGCAATCCTGAGGCTAACGAATGTGCTGAGCATGACTACAGGCAATGGAGTTTTCTGGCTGATATCAGTTTTCGTCGAAAAGGCCGTTGTCCTAGATACTTCCAGATAGCCTTCCTCAGTAATAGGCCACGTCCACTGAAAGTAAACTTCATAATGAGTACCATGGTTGATACTGTACGTTCCAACTGGAAATTCTGGAAACACAAAATCCCCACAGGTGTAATCCTTAGCGATCACATAAATACTGATATAAATGCAGCCCACTATGCATTAAATAATGTCCGGATTCGATAAAGTCCTATTCCTTGAAACAAGAAACGAATCTTCGCCTGGGACACAAAATCGGCAATCGAACGCAAAGCCACCCCAAATGACTCCCGAGAGTGGAGTGAAGCCAGATAAAGAAAACTTTTTTGGTCAAAAAGAGGACTCGATTTGCGCCTCTCAACCTGAAACGACCGATATGCTACTCAACTTGTCAAAAAACAGAACAGTGCCGACTCTTCCGGAGTCGGCGTGACACTTACGGTTGTCTCAGATTATGCCATCACACGACACCATCCATCTTTGCTTACCAAAACTGTTCTTGGATGCCTCTATACCAATGCCTAATGCTTGATCAACAAATTTGCCGAACTTGTCTCTCGGTGTGAGACTAAAAGACCTCAGCTAATTTCCATTACCAAAACGTGGCTGAACCCGGAAATCCACGATTGTGAGTTAGAGATTGCTGGCATGTCACTGCACCGCCGAGACCTTGCGTCACGTGGAGGAGGTGTGGCACTCTATTATGATCAGAGGCTCCACTGCCAAGAAATGACGGATTCCGACTTGGTGATTCAGGACACGCTATGGTGTGTGTTGACAACGACTAAAGGCGAATATTGCACAATCGGCGTAATTTATCGTCCACCAGCAGCCCCGGAAGTGTATAATACGAAACTACTCGACAAGCTACGCTTGATTGCCTCGAGATATCATACCAGAATCTTGACCATTGGAGACTTTAATCTGCCTAACTTGCTTAAGACTAACAAAATGTCTCAGACCTCCACTGCTGCCATCTTCCAGCAGTTGTTTGACGAAATTGCCTTGTACAATCACGTAGAAAGCAATACAAGATACAGAGGGAGATATATGCCTGCAATGCTCGATCTGATCTTGACAACTGAAGAGGACTCCGTCGGAAGCATTACATACGATTGTACGCTAGGTTCGAACGACCATTTGGTCTTGAATTTTGACTACCTATGTCGAGCAGAGCGAACAAACCATAAAACAAAAATCATCAGAGAGGTATACCTATCTAAATTATCAAACACTCTAAGTTTGATTAACGATTGGCAAATTGAAGGCATCGGAGTAAAAGAGCATATTGACCAAGCTAAACCGGGAAATCAACTCAAACTCAGCATTCGTACCAAAACAGTGTAGAAATGCATTTGAATTTACAATCCACAGTCGCACTCGGAAATAGATTAAATTGCGAAATATGGCTTGGATAAACCATCGCCGGTTAACCCCCGATGCCACATGGGAGACCTTTAGAATACTACGAAATCAGGTCACCAAACTTATTGCTGAATGCAGAATACAGTATGAAGCTGGCTAATGTCTGAATGAAACGGAACCCCAAGCTTCTTTACCAGATTGTGCACAAGCAGTGTTCAGTAAAACCAAGAGTTGTGGCCTTGCGGATGCCCTCTGGAATGACCACAAATGCAGCTGACACCGCGGATATTCTAGTGAAATATTATGCTCCAGTATTTTGTCCAAAGGAAAGCGTGGATATTCAACTGGATCCAGAAATAACGCATCCTCTACCATTGGCCAAAATAACGATTACCAAAGAAGAGGTGCTGGGAACTCTACTATCGTTGAATCCCAGAAAATCCCCTGGTTATGGTAAAATAACACCGAATATGCTCAAGCATTGTGCAGAATCTCTACGCGGACCTCTGACTTAGTTATTCTGCGAATCGCTGTCGCAAAGTGTCATACCGACTGAATGGAAATCTGGTATAATATCCATGATTTTCAAAGGCGTTCGGATCCCGCAAATTACAGACCTGTTACCTTGTTGTCCGCAGTATCCAAGGGGCTCGAAAGGATCGTGGCAAACAAACTGAGCAAATACCTTGAGGAAAATAAGCTATTTTCGGGAGCGCAACACGGTTATAGAAGGGGATACTCCTGCCTTACTAACCTTCTCCTTACACGTGACGACTGGACTCGAGCAGTAGATGTTGGGGATAACATCCATGTATGTTACCTCGATATGTCGAAAGCATGTGACCATGTAAACCACAGTATTCTCTTTCAGAAGCTGGAACGTTGTGGTATCACTGACGGACTATTAGTCTGGTTAGAAAATTACCTGACTGATCGGCTTGTTCGAGTCTCTGTGCTCTATCGAAGTCGGTAGCCGTGACCAATACTCTTCGCGCTTTATGCCAATGACATACCGGCTCTCATCAAATGTAACATCGTACTGTTCGCGGACGATATACAAATGTGGTCGAAGATAAGTAAGTCGAAAGACTGCGAACTTTTCCAGAAGGACCCGGAAAACCTCCAGGCTTGGTCTCTAAAAATCGTATATTTTTTAATTTCCAAAAGTGTCACATGTTAAACATTGGCAAATATGTGGAGTACCAGTATTTTCTTGGAACACACAGCCTCTCGTGGACCATGGAACAAAAGAAGTTGGGTGAGTTTATAAGCAACACCCTAGGGATGTCGAGCCACTGCAACTACGTCTATCGCAAACATCACAGAAATTGTCACTCCTTTAGAGAATTTCCGGTAGTTTCTCAAAACAGACAATTCCCTGCATTATAAATACGTACATCAGACCCACGATGGAATATGCAATTCACGCCAAGGCTTAAAAAAGATGTTGCGACTTTGCAACGAATATATCATCGAGCTAAAAAAATTGTCACCCGGACTCAGCCGGAAACCCTACATTGAGCGGAAAAAATTAAAAAATAAAAAAATTGCGATAAAATTCATGCCAGGAAACTTTATACAGTGATTGAGGACCATGCGGGTTGCAATAAGTAACGTCAGAAGAATGAGGGGGTGTATTAGACAATAATTAAGATCTCAGATTTAGGTGAACATATGTCGACGAATCCAAACATTGAAACAATATATTCTGTTCGATTTTCCCTATCGACAAATTAGAGGAGACCTTATCTTACTTTACAAAACATTCCAAACCCCGAACTATCCCTTACAGGATTTATTCACGCGAAGGGATACGAGGAATTATCGGACCCATGAATATGTGCTGCTCGTACCCCATTCCCGCCTGAACTGTAGAACGTATTTTTACTCTGTTCTTGTCTGTTTTACTTGGAACAGTTTACCTTCAACCGTTGCTCACGCCACTAGCGTGCATGACTTTAAAACGAAATTAGACGAATTTTTATTGCATCATTCGTTTCCAGAACACTTATATACTGTTTAATCATTGTTCTTATATTGTTTATACACTTAAATTTCAATTTTTGCCATCCTATGTTTGTTGTTGAGGTTGTTGCTTTTTAGACCATTAAAAACCTTGAATTACCTTGAATAATGCTTTGAATCAATGCATCGAAGTAAACTATACATATTTACCCTATCAAACCGGTTAAAAACAATTTCTGCTCTATGTATTTTTACGTGATTCCTGAACAAATCAATAGGCAAACAAACCCCGTTTCACTACCTATGTTATTGTAATTCGCATATTATTCTGTGGTTTTTGTAAAGCTATGTGCTTTTTAGACCATTGAGTTGAATTGAATTGAATTGAATCGAACTTTGAGTGCTATTTAAGGTAAACAAGTTGCGCTTGTATACTACTGTTGGATAAGGTTGGTACGACCAACCTGTTCAATTACATGAGCCCACACTCATGTAGACTGGGTTCGAACCCATGATAATGAACAAAAAAGCTCATGTGCATGCATCACCATCAACACACACACCCCACGAACGGTTTCGTGCTGTTTGCACTCATCAGGTATAGACAGTAGGATCAGGATCCTACAAAAGGTAATTCAAGGTTTTTAATGGTCTAAAAAGCAACAAGCTTAACTAAAATCATAGGAAAGTAAAAATTGAAATGTAAGTAAATAAAACGAAATAAGGAATTAGATTAAGCAGTATATAGGTGTTCGGAAAACGAACGATTCAATGAAAAAATTGTCTAATCTCGTTTTAAACTCATGCAAGCTTTTGGAGTGAACAACGGTAGACGGAAAACGGTTCAAAGTAATGGTGATGTTGTAGCTGGAGGAAGGAGGATGTACGTCTGCCACGTCAATCGAAGCTAAATCACGTTCCGCTTCAAAATTTCATTAAGTTTTTTATGCGCAGACTCCTGGATACTCGATGCATCGTTAAGCACGTCAGATCCCGCGTTTATAAAAATAAGCTTCTTGTAAACATTCCAAGTTATAGGCAAATATTCTATTGATGGATTATAAAATTTTTTGCACAAGATTTTATCGTGATTCTGCACCCGTAAAGACGTAGTCCAATATATTCATTGGAACAATTATTAATATTGCCTATGTTCTTGGGGCTAAAGTCTCTGTGATGAAACACATATGAATTGTTGCGTCGAACCATCTGAAAGCCTAAGATGCATCAAAAATAGTTTCCAAATTTGTATAAGGAGTGACCGTGTCGTCATTTCTGTTCCAGTACTAGTCATAAACTCACCAAATGTGCCGGTCTGGAGAACATTTCATAAACACTTAATTGCGATCGGTGGACAGTAGCTTAGTTCGTTAAGGCGTGGGACTACAATGGTGATGGGTGGGGGATCGCATCCCACCCGGAACGGAGGATATGTACTGCTGATGAGCTCAAAAAAAGCGAAACTCGAATCCAGTGCTTCCATTATGGACCGTCGTGATCAACTTTGTGAATAGTTCGATGTGCTTGGCACGGATGAGTATTCACAAAAATAAACTCACCATATGTTTGGAATTGGCCTGATTGTGATGTATGTTAGCAGTATAAGAGTCAGCTATAATAGGCACTTGGCAGCACCAGTTGAGGAACTGAGGTGAGAGTAGCTTTACTTGAAACCTTCAAAAAATAAACGACCAGTCTATCTTTACCATCACTTGAAAACCATTTTTAGAGTGTTTTCAGAGAGAACAGCTTATCAATAGTACGATGCTACAGTGTGCAAAAATGTTGTGGCACCGTCATCAATACGGAACCACTGCAACTATCATGTGGGTAATTTCGAAGAACAATGAAATCATTGAAACGCGTTTCTGAACAGAAAACGATGTAACAATGATATTTCTATTTAAGTTCCATGCATATGTATCTACCACTTCGTCCGATTTACGGCTGACTGAAAATCATTGTGATTAGGCACTCTTCATTTCTCATACGCCAAAGAAATATTCATTGACCTTTTTGAAATACAAATGAAGATTTTGTCCTATTCACATTCTCCGTTTGTAGGAAAAACTGTGTTTGGCGTTCCGTGGATAGGTTTGCTTTCACACTGAAACCTGTGGAATAAGCTTGTTTAGGTTCCAAGAATTTTCGGGTTTCTTTCAAATGAGAAGTTTCTTGAGGAATTCCAAAGTCGTGCGTTCGTAGTGAGAATGCCCTAATTATTAACCGTTTTGTAATGGTAACTATTTATATTATATATGTTGTTGTTGTTGGCCTCCGTAGGTCGATGTCGACCATGGATGTACATCACATCGCATGAATTTCATGTTTTGCAACTTTTTGAATGACTAAACAGTCCGATTCGGGAGGAACAATCTCTCCCGCAGCGCTTGCAACGATAGTCAGAACTCTGTTGTATTGCATTAGTTGCACGCCGGCGGCGTGATCTGCGTTCAGCAGCCAGGAGCTGTATTTGCTCCTACCACCCCGGATTGCCGTTGACGCTGTAACCACAATGCAATCAAAGAGTGGAGCGGTCGAGAGCAAGTTCTTCCCAACTCGCCGGGTCAATGCCAAGAGCTTTCATATCTCTTTTACAAACGTCTTTGTACCGCAAGTGCGGTCTGCCCCATGGTCGACTTCCTAGTTGCAACTCACCATAGAGTAGATCTTTCGGAATACGACCATTTTCCATTCTATAGACATGACCAAGCCAGCGCAGGCGGCGCTGTCGCAATAGAGTGAACATGCTCTGTAGACCAGCTTTTAAAAGCACTTCAGCATTAGTCATTCTGTCCATCCACGATATGTTCAAGATACGACGGATGCTTCGTAGATGGAAAGCATTCAGCTTCCGTTCGTGTCTTGCGTGGGTGGCCCAGGTTTCACTGCCGTATAGTAAAGCATTTAGTACGCACGCGCTGTAAACCATCATCTTTGTCTTTACAGTCAGCTTGCGGTTACCCCAAACACGAGAGTTCAATCGGGACAAAATGACAGCTGCTCTGCCAATCCGCTCATCAATCTCCGTGTCTAGCGAGAGGTTATCCGCAATGGTTGAACCAAGATATGTGAAATGATGTACTGGTTCGAGCTGACATTTTCCAACAGTGATGATTGGCGGCGATACAATCCCTTGACCAAGGACTTTGGTCTTGCTCATGCTGATTGTTAGACCAGTCTTTGCATGCCGACGAAAAACAGTCCATTAGCGACTGTGGGTTCTCTTGGGAGTGACAATAAAGGCTGCATCGTCGCAACAACGGTCCACGGATTATCACATCCCGAACTTTGGTTTGTGCTCTCACCGGTTCGGTTTTGAAAAGCTTTGCCCATCACTTCCGTTGCGTATATAAATGCATTCTGTTTCCTCGTTTCAAAAGTTTGCTTCAGAAGCAGAGCAAAGAAAATGCTGAACAGCTTGCGAGCAAGAATACACCCTTGTTTGACGCCTCGGCGAATTTCGAATGCTTCTGAACTGCAACCGTTAAAATGGACTGAGCCTGTCATGCCTGAGTTGGAACGAAATAACGAGTCTGAGCAGCCTTGGGGGGCAGCCTATCAGATCAAGCATTTTGAAAAGACCCTCCCTGCTGACGTAGTCGAATGCCTTAGTTAAATCAATAAAAACAGCGTATAATGGCATACGCTGTTCCCGACACTTTTCTTGAAGTTGTCTTAGGGAGAAGATCATGTCAACGGTCGATCTTCCCTTGCGAAAGCCACATTGAGATTCGGAGTACATTCTATCAGCTAAAACTTGCAGCCGGATCTGTAAGACTTTAGCAAACAATTTGCCTACAACATTCAGAAGGGAGATTCCTCTGTAATTGTTGCAGTCGCCTCTGTCACCCTTATTCTTGAATAGCGTGATGAACTTTGTGTCTCGCATCTCTTGTGGGACACCCCCCTCCTGCCAGCACTGAAGAAGCAAATGAAGAAGGGGCTGTAATAATGCTGCTCTACCGCATTTGATGAGCTCAGGTGGAATTTCGTCGTCACCAGGGGCCTTCCCGTTCGCTAAGCGGTCGATTGCCTTATTGAGCTCATCAAGAGTAGGAGGGGTATCTAGATATTCAATGGTCGGCAACCGTTCGACATTTCCAAGTGCATGCGGTATAACCGTACTGTCCCTAGAGTAGAGGGAGGATAAGTGCTCTACCCATCTTTCCATCTGTTGAGTTTTGTCGACAATCGGCTTACCAGATAAAGACCTAATGGGAGCCGTTTTAAGTTTGTTTGCGCCAATGGCTCTCTTGATCCCATCATACATACCGTGAAAATTGCCGGTATCTGCAGCTTTTGGGATATTGAGGCTAACTTCAGTCCAATAGTCGTTTGCACAACGCTTTGCAGTCTGTTGGACCTTATTTCTAGCTGCTCTTAGAAGACGTAAGTTTTCATCAGTTGGCATACTTTTGAACCTCAAGAATGCTGAGCGTTTCTCTTCCAGCACAGCAGTCATCTCAGAAGCGTTTGCTTCGAACCAGTCGCTCGTTCGAGCTTTCTTCGGACCGAAAGTGGAAAGTGCGACTCGGCATATGCAGCTTTTTATCAATTTCCAGTTTTCTGAAGCAGATTCAAGTGGGGTTGTCTTGTTGAACTCGTCCGTGAAGGCTTTTGCGAATCTCGCAGTTAGATTAGGTTCGCACATGCGAGTGACGTCTATCCTAGGCTTAGCAGACAATTTGGTGCTGTGAAATCTCGTGTGGGGGAGCTTCAGTTTTGCACAGACCAGTGAATGATCAGTGTCACAGTTTGCGCTTTGATATGATCTGGTGAGGAGCACGCTTCCTATATTAGTATGCTTAACAAGAATAAGATCAAGGTGATGCCAATGCTCAGAGCGAGGATGCTTCCAAGAGACTTTATGCTGTGGTTTTGTTCGAAATAAAGTGTTACTGACACAAAGATTAAACAGTGTGCACAATTCTAAAAGGCGTTTCCCATTTTCATTGGTTTTACCTACAACGAACCTTCCGAGACAGTTTTGCCAAGACTCGTAATCTGCACCAACTCTGGCATTGAAATCACCCAATACCACTACACAGTTTTCTGTGGCACGTTTTTCAGGACGGCTGTGAGGTTATGATAAAAAGCGTCTTTTTCAGCAGGCGTCGCAGAGAGCGTCGGTGCATAAACGTTGACCAACGTAATGGTAGCAGTAATGCACCTCAGATTTAGAGTCCAAATCCGTTCGCTCCCGCTGCTGCTCGGTTCTGTTGCTTTTAATATGTCGTTTCGCATGGCAAACCCAACTCCATGCAGTTAAGGCTCATCGGAAACTCTTCCTTTCCAAAAGAATGTGTAATCACTTTCTGTTAGCTTACCAGTGTCTGGTAAGCGCGTCTCTTGTAGGGCAGCCACGTCGACATTCAGCCTCTTTAGCTTGTTGTTAGTCACGGCGGACTTTCTAACGCCTCTGATATTCGAGACGTCGTCATGAAATCCTGGAAGCATGGACCGGACGTTCCAGGTTCCAAGTGTTAGAACTGACATTTGTTGTTTGGTATTTCGATTCGCTGGTGCGGAGAAATACAGTCTGCTTGTCGGTTGATTCCTAATCCTCATGAACCTAATGAGGATAACAGACCGTGGCAAGACGGCACCTCATTACTGGGGGCTGCCCAGCTTGAGGCGGGCGGTAGCCGTCCAATGAGACCTGGAAGTCTCTCCAACCGTCGAAAGCAGCCCCAAGCGCTTAGCTCTACGCCAGTCGAGCCATACCTTTTTACCGGCATCTGCTGCTTCCCGTGTTATTTTCCGTAGAAGAGGAATGGAGTGTCCTCTCCATTGGTGCGTTGTGATGTACGCCAGGGCAGTTCTATATGGAGAACTAGCTGTTACTCATGCAGCAAGTGCTCCCTCTCCACGGCACAACTGGAACCAAAGGAACAGCTAGGCTGATACGTTTGGACAACGATGCCGTCGCAGGAGCTGGCAGGACGAAGTTGAATAAACTTCGAACTGCCTAACGGGACTCCGGCTCCGGATTTTTCCTCGAGGTTGACTCCTTAAGCCTTTTCCATGAATTGATGTAGCC
>JACCGJ010016478.1:0-11367 GCA_013407085.1 Atriophallophorus winterbourni | reverse complement strand
AGGATGCAATCTTCTTTTGCCTTCGTTGATTCTTGAAACTTGAATTCGATTTATGACAAACCATTCAAGCATCAGAATTGGATAAAGTCATGAGCTTTGAATGGCTAGCGCTGATGTTGAAAAAATTAGGATAAAAATCTCGAGGTCATGACAATTAAACGAATATATGCATAGTTTCATAAAGAATTACTAGTTTAGATGAGAATAAACATTAAATAAGAAAAATGTCGATCTTCTTGGATTAATCAAATGAAAGTTATTTTGACATTGCTAATGCCTCAATATCGAAGGCACTTCAACCCGTTGGTATCAAAATACCTCGATCAGACGGAGGTTGTCGTTAAATAGATCAGAAATCGTCTTGCAATTATGTAGAAAACTATTTTCACTAATTTTTCTACCGTGGTATTATTAAAATTTTGCGAACATTTCTGGAAAATTTCCTTAACTTGCTTCAATACATCACATCAGAAACAAGCTTAATCTCTTCATCATCAGCTTGATAATGGCAGCAATTCTTAACAAAATCCCCTCTTTAACCTAACACGAGGTGACTGACAATTTCCAGTTGATGACCACTCAGCAAAAATTTCGTCAACCGCTGCTGCAATCACTACAAGCCAAAAGAAACGTTTTCAATTTGCGCAGGTTCAGGTTTGACACGCTTCAAAATAAATGATACTTGACAGAGATGGTCATAAAAATCTACGCAGATTTAACAATAATCGAGGGAGGGGTGAATATAAACTTTGATGAGATACAGGAAAACAAAATACGATATAGCAGTGGATGAAAGATTTGCACTTTCATCTAATCAGGTCATGGGGGTGTGACCTTGAATTATTAGGTGAAGGTCAAATACGCAGTTGCAACAGAGTTTACAATTTGAAAATTACCACTCAGTCTCTTATAATGCCAACTGAGTTCGCAGTCTCGAATATTTATAACGGCATGGAAGGTTTGATTGAACCAGCATGACTTAAGAGCATTACGAAAATTTATATGGTTCGAATCAGAGCTGAGGCAGGATATGCACTGCTGATGGATGACCAATGTAAAATATTGTTCCTCCCGAATCGGACGGTTAAGTTATTCCAAAAGCTGTAGAACATGAAATTCATGCGATTGTGATGTACATCCATGGTCGATCGAAGGAGGCTAACAACAACCCCGGACCCAACAGGACACTACTTATTTCCGATTTCTTTCGCGCGTAGCTGTAACGTGACACTGGGCAGAGGGCTGAGCTGTCGTAATTAACTTGTGAACAATTGTTCGTATAGATTTTACACCCAGGTATGGCCAGAATCCGGGTTAAACTCAGTTCACGAAACGCGCAATTACATCGAATCTGCGCCATGCAATCAAAATTAAAGCGCTCTATCCACTAAGTCAACAAGACCCAGCGTTCTACCCTCACAAAATCGTCAACCCGAAAACATTAAAAAAAGTCCATTTGAAGGATAAATGGAAATTAAACTAGTTGCGTCGAATTGACAAACGGAGCGTTGCCGTTCACGAGAGAACCAAGTGACAAAATGAGAAGAGCAAAGTATAAAGTATGCGAGCAAGCGAGCGAGCGAAAACACGAACCAACGAACGAAACAGGCTCGTCATGATACGGATACAACGAGAGAGAGAGAAACGTGAATTTACAGTCGTGGTAGATTGTGCATGGCATAATGAATTTTCGGTGGGTAGACCTGCAGCAGCATCCTCCGTGTGTTGCGATGACGACGATTGTGGATTATACGATGACGTAAGTAAAACGAGCCAAGCAGCGTCAGTACGGATAATCAGTAGAACGGATTGGAACTGGTTGGATTTTGGTGCATCATTGGATTCGTCGTGGGTGTGAACCAAGGGTTCGGCTGGAATGGTGCACCCATCGACGAAGCAGGTGGGACAGAGGGGGCGAACGACATTGGTGGCTGAGCCGTGACTCCCATAATTGGCATGGGGGGCTTTGGTTGATTCGGTGCGGTGTATGGCGCAAGTTGATTCAACGAGGGCTTGGCAGGTTGGGCTGCTAAGAATGGGTTCGAGGGGGCGCCAGCTCCTACTGGACGCACGCCGGTAGCAAATGGATTCGTTGAACCTAGACAGCGCGAGAAGACACGTTTAACCGCGCAGAAGAGTAACGTAAGTTGGTAAATAAAGCCAGTTAAATATAAGTCCGTTTATGTAGGTGTAACATCATCATCATAATCACAGGTAGCAAGTACCAAATGATTAACTGCCACACAACCATGAAAAAGTAAAAGCGTAAAAGATGGGGAAAGGTGGGACTTAAATAGCTACGGATTCTAAAGAAGAGTAAGCGCACATAAACTGGGTATAGGTGCCTACACCTCGAATGGAACAGGCATTCAAACAAGTTTCATTAACGAGTTGAGCGACATCCGCATGGCCAGCTCTTCCTTGCGGCTTCTCTGTCATGCATCATAACAAGCTTTTCTCGTAGGAAATTGTAAAATTCGGAATAATTTCAGATGCAACAGCTGCGAGTTTCGGTGAAAAAGTTACAAATAAAACGAAGAACACCGATGACTAGCAGAATAATCGGTGTTAGCGTACACTGTATTCGAGTTGGAGACCTGACAAGGAGATCAGATCGGTTGGACGACCACAACAGATGCTGCGGGCGCATTCGGGACTGGTCGGGCAGACAGCTACTCAAACGAGCCAGCCTGGAGAAACATTCATGAAGGCTTAATCACAATCGGTCAAACGGTAGCCCAGGTCGTCAAGGCAAGGGACTACAATGGTGATGGTCGGGGGTTCAGATCCCACCCGATGCAGAGGATATGCACTGCTGATGAGTTCCAATAAGAGCGAAACTCGAGTCCAGTGCTTCCATTGCGGACTGTCGTGATCAACTTTGTGAATATTTCAAAGGACTTGGTACTGATGAGTAGTCACAAAAAGGTAGTGTGTTTCGGGTGACAGATTTCTCTTGTGTAATTTGCTTAATGAGTGTTTAATCGGCCATGGCGAAAGTTCTATCAGTTTAGCACTTTACAAACAACAATGTGATTCATCAACTTGCACGGAGCGAATGATTTTCTTTTCGGTATATCACATCAAGCTCAATACTGCTAAAGGTGTTCAGTGCCTGTTTGATATGAGTTTTGGTGGCCAGAGGATGCTATCCAAACTAGACCAGGTCACCACTGAAACAGACGACCATTTATATTTCAACGTTGATCAATCAGATGCTTGCCGTGTCATAATTGGTAAGTCACTGTCACGAAAGATATCTTTTTTCAAATTTAAAACACGGTCACAACTCACAAGAACACTGTTTCACTGCTTTCACACGAAGCTGTCCAGTCGACATGTTAACGGGTGAGCTTCTTCGCCGAAGAAAATACTCACACGTGGAGGATTTCTCAAATTCTCAACAGTACATAAAATTGGTCTACAGAGCACGTACACCCTATTACGTCAGCGCCGCCTGCGGTGGCTTGGTCATGTCTATAGAATGGAAAATGGTCGTGTTCCGAAAGATCTACTCTATGGTGAGTTGCAATTAGGAAGTCGACCATTGGGCAGACCGCACTTGCGGTACAAAGATGTTTGCAAAAGAGATATGAAAGCTCTTGACATTGACCCCGCGAGCTGGGAAGAACTTGCTCTTGACCGCTCACTTTGGAGGCATTGTGTAAAGCGTCGTCTGCAAGCTGGGGAGGAGCAGATACAGCTCTTGGCTGCTCAACGTAGATCATGCCGCCGGCGTGCAACTGATGCAATACAATAGAGTTCTGACTATCGTTGCCAGCGCTGCGGGAGAGATTGCTCCTCCCGAATCGGACTGTTCAGTCATTCAAAAAGCTGTAAAACATGAAATTCATGCGATTGTGATGTACAAACATGGTCGGCATCGACCGACGGAGGCCAACATACCTCCCAGGCAATATACCTTTGTGACGGAGACTGTAACAAGCAAAGCATTCGTTCCATGGGAATCGCTTTCTAATGCGTTACGTTATTCAAATGAAAGCCTTCGAAACAGTGTCAGTTTGCGTTTTAAAAACTAGCTGATTAGGGGCGAGTGATTGTGAACACAGGTCACTTAAACCCAGATAGAAAACAACCAGCAGTACGTTCAGAGGGTGGGAGCGCTTTTTACAACGGATGCACGCAGTGTTAGTCGTTGTAAAAACCGCAGAACGACAACTTACATGGACTTCTATCGATCAGCTTATCCAAATCAACGAGACGTTGATGTTCGCCGAGAAAATCTGCCGGTGTGCGACGTCGAGCGGTTGCCGAGGCTTCTTGATTGCTGTCCCCACCGTTTGAGGACGCGACGTTTTCGTCCATGTTTCCATTCGCGAAGGAGACGGAACTTGTAGTGGCCGTGGACGGTGCAATCGGCTCCGAACCAAACCAAGATGAAGTAGTCGGTTGGAACGGTTGCTCGGGAGCGGGTGGTTGTTTCGGTTGGCTGGGGGTGTTCGAATTCGCTGAAATCGAAAAGGAGCATTCAGAAATACGATTCCGTAGGGATTAATGATTATTCGCAGGGGCCTTTGATCTAGCAAGGCCAGACAATATGAAAAAGACGAAAATCGCTATTCAAGCGAGCGATGAATGGCCAACGATCGTTGAACCGGTATGAATGAGGTATCGTGCCAAAAATTGAAATTCTTAAGGCGAACGTGGCCCTCTGGTTTCGACAAAGCTATTGTGTGCGCACAAAGTTCAGCATGATTAACCGCCAGTTCACATAATTCCTGTCACACCACAACCCACATCTAACAAACAATTTTCGCCGCGTACATTGTCTATGTGAGGTGTATAGTCTATGAAACACGCGTAATAGAAATAGTGGATGTATCTATGAAACGATACATACGAAAATGGCACCTAAGCGTGGCGTAGTGGCGAGTTATTATTATTATTATTATATTTGCACAATCTGATACAGATATGGTGCCGTTCATCATAAACAATGAGATGTACAAAGCGAGAAGGGGGGGTACAAAGCGTTGACATTATCGTCATCGTTGAACGTAGGCATGATACTACCCGGTTGCCTACACCGAAGTAGGGGAGATTTCGTTTAGGGGGTCCCACCCCGAGCCTTTACCCACAAGACAGTGTAGCGATAGAGGTTCGCACCTATCGGTGGCCGGTGATCGACGAAGCGGTTCATACGCCCTTTTTCTGGGAATTTCCAGTTCGGAGCCCAATAACCCCGTTGATAGGTTGGTGACTTCAGTTTTTGCCTGTGCACCATACAATGTCCTTGGATAGGACAAGGGGCAGTGACTTTTGGAGCGGCGAGTCACATCCGCCGCGTCGTGATGTCATCATTGGATTTTTGTGGCTTTTTATAGGGAGAACGCTTGCCAGGCGAAAACCCACCACACCCTCAGACACCACCGCCGAACCTTTCGCTGAGCTCGGAGAACCGAGCCCACCCAGCTGGCACCACGTGGAGGTATTTCGGCAAGCCAGCCAGAGTGCTCAAAGTGATAGGCAGTGCTCGGTCGATAAGCGGTGCTCGCATGTTGTCGGCATGAACTACGTTCAACAGCCAGGGATAATAACACATTATCGATCTAATGCCGCATCGAAACTGGCTAACGTAAAAATCCATCAATCGAAACAAAATACACAACAGGCATGCTACAAATTGTTAGCCTGCTTCGGTCGATGTCGACCATGGATGTACATCACAATCGAATGAATTTAATGTTTTACAGCGTTTTGAATGACTAAACAGTCCGATTCGGGAGGAACAATCTCACCCACAGCGTAAGCAACAATAGTCAGAACTCTGTTACAGGGCGTCAGTTACACGCCGGCGGCGTGATCTTCGTTCAGCAGCCAAGAGCTGTATCTGCTCCTTCCCAGCTTGCAGATGACGCTTTACACAATGCCTCCAAAGTGAGCGGTCAAGAGCAAGTTCTTCCCAGCTCGCGGGGTCAATGCCAAGAGCTTTCATGTCACTTTTGCAAAGATCTTTGTACCGCAATTGCGGCCTGCCCAATGGTCGACTTCCTAATTGCAACTCACCATAGAGTATATCTTTCAGAATACGACCATTTTCCATTCTGTAGACATGACCAAGCCACTGCAGACGGCGCTGTCGCAATAGGGTGAACATGCTCTGTAGACCAGCTTTGGAAAGCATTACAGCGTTAGTCACTCTGACGCCTCGGCGAATTTCAAATGCTTCTGAACTGCAACCGTTAAAATGGACTGAGCCGTCATTGCAGCGGCCTTGGGGGGCAGCCTATCAGATCAAGCATTTCGAGAAGACCCTCCCTGCTGACGTAGTCGAATGCCTTAGTTAAATCAATAAAAACAACGTATAATGGCATACGGTGTTCCCGGCAATTTTCTTGAAGTTGTCTCAGGGGGAAGATCATGTCAACGGTTGATCTTCCCTTGCGGAAGCCACATCGAGATTCGGAGTAAATTCTATCAGCTAAAACTTTTAGCCGGTTCTGTAAGACTTTGGCAAACAATTTGCCTAAACATTAAGAAGGGAGTTCCTTCTGTAATTGTTGTAGTCGCCTCTATCACCATTATTCTTAAATAGCGTGACGATCTTTGTGTCTCGCATCTCTTGTGGGACACACCCCTCCTGCCAGCACTGAAGAAGCAAATTGTGAAGAGGTTGTAATAATGCTGCTCTACCGCATTTGATGAGCTCAGGTGGAATTCCGTCGTCACCAGGGGCCTTCCTATTCACTAAGCGGTCGACTGCTACAAATTACAGTCTGAAAAATAAAACTCCGACCCCTAAAACATCGAGTTCGGAATACTGATATCGGATGTTGTATGCTTTATAGTCGATTCAGTTCTTCGGGAATAAACCTTCAAGTGTTCAATAAATACTGGTAACTACAACCTCCATCTTTGGTCCATTTGCGATGGATTGTCTGCACCGCCTAACCACGAGCATTGTCACATACAGGGAACATACAACCCATCTGAAAGTAAAGTAGAACGTTTTTTTTGAAATCGATAATATATTCATTATTTTTTCGAAACAAGTTGCACACCAAAACTAATTTGAGAAGAATCCAGTCGCGAGAGACAGAGAGAAAGTGGAATTACGTAAAAAGCATCATTACATCGGCAAATATGGCAATCGTGATTGAGTGAGATGTTCGCACGACATGAGTTGATCCACGGGAACATCCCCGACCAAGTCGTGAGCGGTGTATTGGTAAACGACGTTGATTGCGATCGCGACATATTCGAAAAAGGAGAAAAGCGAGTACGCTGCAACGGATAAGCGAAAACAGAGTTTTATAGTGTGTATAGATACGTTGTTAGAAAAATAGACAAATGTCTGGTATGTAATTATGAGAAAACAAAAGCCCGATCCAGGCAAAGTGCCGCACAGTCAAACTGTACGTGGGCTAAGATTGCCCAGGCCTAATAATGAAAATAGAAATAGGAGTGGAAGTGAGACTTCAGTGCGTTTCCGCATGCAACCATCTACAGGTGGCTAATCAATTTGACAATCAGCCGCATAGTACAGAAGTACTGAACGATTGCACATCTGTGAAATCCTCACTATTGTCTAGAGTGATAATGCGAATAGCAAATGAATTCTAATTTCCAATTAGATGATCGGTTGTCACGTAAAACCAAGTAAATGTGTCCGGAAATCTTCCTTGTGAAAGCAAGCGGGAGCATAACTTCGGATTCGCAGTTTGTCCAATCACAGGTGATTCATTGGCAAAGATCACGTAAATGGATCATAGATTTTGCCTGATCCAGGCAAAGTGCCGCACAGTCAGAGACTGCACGTGGACCAGTTTGCCCTGGCCTAGACAGAAATCAGAAATAGAGAATAAAGATGGAAGTGAGACTCCAGCGTGTTTCAGCATGCAGCTCACTACCCTTGGCCAATCAATTTAGCACGGTGTTAGCCGCACAGCACAGAAGTACTGTACGATTTCACCTCCATGCACGACGAGTGAGACGTAAGCATAATGGAAGTATAACGTACTTGTTTACATGTTAAACAGAGAATAAAAAATTTACAGAGTAAACAAACGTCTCACCGTAGTTAGGACAAATCGTAGTATGGACAAAGTAACACAGAGCAATGACTGTCAACACGATTGTGTAGACCAAGAGCAAAATGCGTTTCTTTTTTGCCAGGGTAGCCTAAAGGTAAAAATAATGTGGTTATGGCGAAATCAGATTCAATGAAAACGCATTGTTATACAAGTAAGCAGTAATCGGCAGTTGCAATTTCAGGTTAGACGAATGAACGTTGCCATTTCGTAAACATTAGCATCGTGCTAACGTGCATCTACGGCATCGACTCATATCTGACGATAATTATGGGAAACTAAATTGTATTTTAAATTTGGAGGCCCAAAAGTAAAGAGGGTCCAAAGGATGTGAGCACTCCAAAACTAGATAATATTATACAGCTCTGGTGCTAAAAACACAAGCTAAAGTTGGAATTAACTCGTACGCTTAAAATGCAAATCATGTGTGCTAACCTAACCCTGGTAGCAAAAACTTGAACTATGGCGACGACTGTACGCATCTGTTACGCAGACTGAACCTTAATGTAGTGCAATAGTTCAAGGACCGTCTAGGCCTGGGCAACCTGACAGTATCTTAGCCCATGTGCAGTCTCTGACTGTGCGGCACTTTGCCTGGATCAGGCTTGTGCTTTCATACATCCATACATAGTGCAATAGTTTTTTTTGATTTGTAGTTCAGACGAAGGCAGCTTCAAAATATTGCCTTGTTGGTAAGGCTTTTTAGTCAAATGCGTTGGTCGAGAACCTTGATTGTTCTGTCTCGGTGCTATCTCAACACGGATGTGCAATCGTACAGCACTTCTGTGTTGTGCGGCTAACCGTGGAGTCTCACTACCATCTTTATTCTCTATTTCTCATATCTGTCTAGGCCTGGGCAACCTTACAGTAATATTGCCCACGTGCATCTGTGACTCTGCGGCACTTTGCCTTGATCAGGCTTGTGTTTTCATGCCATATCATACCACTATAGAAATTACAACTAAATCCAAATCTATAGTTCATTGGAAGTCGCGTACACTAAATCACTAGGTTAGGTCATCCGGAGATAGAAGTGATCAAACGTAATCGGGTGATGAGAGTACCAATCATCAGTCCGAACATCATAGGTTATATTGGGCTGCACACAGCGTGATCAAACTGCCATAAATGCTGTGATTGTTTATCCGTTTAGCATTGTGGACCGGCCAAATTCGTTGCAATTTATTGCAGGTTGAGATCATTTCCAGTCGTTCTTAGGCTCATTCGAGGCCTTTCAAATAAAGCCGCCAGTGGTAATGTTAGTCCAGTGAGCCAAAAAGCATAAATCCTTTTCATTACTTACCGGGCTTTGTGGCTCATATGGTTATCTCTGGATTTTTAACACGAATTAGGAAGTTGATACAATTTCAAGCACTGGAGAAGGGGCTTGGTTATCGCAGTTACTTGCTAGCCGTTGTTGGTAACCGTTTTACACGTGAGTATGGCACGGATATGGACTGAGCACATTTCCTGAAAAGTGCAACCGTTCGATTGCAAGTTCCACCTCATATCTGCTTTACCATCGGGGCCGCAAAAACGTTACCAAAAGTATAGACCAGGTGTTCATGTATGTGCCACGGAGCATTTTAACAAAAATGGTCTACAATTGGCCAATGAAATATTTGATAATAAGCATTAAATGCTAGTATTATGTAAGGTGGTGTGCACAATCACACAAAATAAAAAAAACATTGGAGGTAAGCGATGAGACATGGCCAGGTTACTCAGGCCGAAAAGCAGTAGCGAAACATAGCGGCTTACCATGTCCGAAAGTCGTTGTTTTCTTTCCAATATACCGAAAAGATAGGAATCAATACACATGAATGCGACCGATGAAAATACAAATACCGTTAAACAGTTTCTATGAGCTTCTAAAGCACGAAAGGATATCAAAATTTTGAATAACCAACCATATAGCTGACTGGACGGAAATAAGCCCATCAAATTCAAGAACAAGATTTCACAGCTGGATATGCAAAACTGAACATTTATCACAGTAGTGTAGCTGTATTGAGCATGCGTTTGGAACAACTGATGGTAAGCAGATTTCAACATTAGTAGTGATCCAATCCGAATAATAGAGCTGACTGCCAGGAAGATTATCCAAATCGTTCGCTGAGGCTGTTCATCGCTAACCGCCGCACTCAGTGAAGGTAATACATTAACCTGCTGCAGAATAAAATTGAGCGGTTTAAAAGAGAACTAAACTCACTGTGCAATCTGTTCCAAGACAGGAACCGGAGGAAAGACATATAGAAACGCAAATGAATAAGGCAGCCAACGGCAGAGCACAACCAATAAGGTTAAATATGCGTAATCTAAACATTTATTGCTCCGCCATAGTGGAATTTGAGAACTAGGTACATGATGCTGAAAACGTTTGAGAGATGCGTTAACAGGAGTATAAAAATCGAGAACAAAGATGACAATAAAGTGACTCGATCAGCATGAATCTGCGATAGCATAAGTTTGTATGTATGTATGAAAGCACAAGCCTGATCCAGGAAAAGTGCCGCACAGTTACAGACTGCACGTGGGCGAATATACTGTCAGGTTGCCCAGGCCTAGACAGATATGAGGAAGAAAAAACAACACGAAATGGTAGTGAGACTCCAGCCTGTTTCAGCATGCAGCTCACTACCTCTGGCCAATCAATTTAGCACGGTGTTGGCCACACCGCACAAAAGTACTGCACGGTTGCACATCCGTCACACACTGCCACTCGCTTATTTGATTTCTACATTTTCCGTCTGTATTTGGACAAACAGTTCATTGGACAGCCCAAACCCGCTCGACCCAGGCTTCTGATTTCTCACCTTATTTAGTTGTCTCGGGGAATCTGCCATGTCAATTCACCATCGAATGAGACGACTGATCCATTCACGATCGATCTCGAGATAAATCCGCAGAGACCGCTCAGTGATGAAATAACCGCAGCAACTCTTTGGATTAGCGAAAAACTCTTAGCCAGATGTCCTTGAAAATGGCAGTGGCGGTGAAATACAACGCTAGAAAAATGAAGGTTAACTACATCAAGTGAGACGGATTAAATGACGGCGAAGAGGGGACATACTGAAAGCCAGTTAGCTACCAGATTAATTGATCGAACCATTGTGAAGGCTAACGCTGATGAATTTCAAAACGAGAGTAAACAAGATATAACGATCGAAATTTAACGGTGTGATGCTATAGCCTGTTTTCACTTGTTCCAGCTGTTTTGTCAGTCGTGAATTGACTGAAAAATCCAGGTGTATCATCTCTCTAGGAAAGTACCTATTCGCAGATCTGTTCATTCATGGAATGAGGGGCTTGTGAT